>OZ008367.1:317508476-317681048 GCA_963931995.1 Phaonia tiefii | reverse complement strand
AATAGTTGCCGTTATGATATGATATAGTCAGGACGTTATCCCAATCGCAGACACGGGAAATTACTTTTATGTGAAACAGAGAAGAAACATCGTGCATAAAAACAAAAGCGAAGACAGTAAACGCAATGAAAAACAGATTGACGTAGAAAACACTTAAGCGAAGAAGAGCATAACGAGGATTGGCATGAAGTCCATGAGAAAGGGAGGCTTTTCGTTTTAAGTGATTTATAAAATGAACGCAATCAACCAAATCTTAAACCAGCGTGAAACATGTGTCTTGATTTGATAGAAAAAGGAAAGAAAAGCAGTACGTTAGACATCTAAGAAAATCGAGAGAAAAAGGATATAATAAATAACAACAGAAAGAAAAGTTCAGGTGAGAGTCAATAAGAATGTGTTTCGGCAACGACTAAAACATAGAGTAATGTCATATATTATAAGTGGCTTATACAGAGCTGTTATCTTTCTCATCTGGCGTTTCCTTGCACACTCTTCGTTGCGATAGAGAGTTATTTGACGTAAATTGACTTACACCAGATGGAGTTACAATAATTTTTGACTTAGAATTTTCATGCAGTTTTGATGGACTTGTTGAACTGGTGTTTTGGAAATTTTTTGTTATCTTTTATTGATAGTATATAAAGGGGTTTTCAACAGAGACCCTACAAAAGTAAATCGATAGGGACAGCAAACGACGCCATATTTTTTTCCCGCTCTTTTGAGATTTCTCTTCAGTAAGGTTTACTTACCATTTCATCATGGAAAGATTTACGAGCAAACAACGAGTCGAAATTATTAAAATTTACTACCGAAATTTGGAGTCAGTGGCCTCAACTTTAAGAGCGCATGATCATCATAATCGTCCTACCAGATCAACAATTGAGCGTCTAGCGGGAAAATTTAAATCCACAGGCACAGTACAAAATGTTCCCGTGCCAGTGAGACAAAGAAGTGCCAGTAGTGTCGAGAATATTGCTGCCGCTGAGGCTTCAGTGCAAGAAAGCCCAAATGTGTCACACGTCGTTCTCAAGCGTTGGGCATCTCTGTGACGTCGTTGTGGCGAATTTTGCAAAAAGATCTTGGCCTACATCCTTACAAGATCAAACTGACGCAAGAACTGAAGCCGCTTGACCACCATAAGCGTCGTATGTTCGTGAATTGGGCTGAGCAACAACTTGAAAATGATTCGGATTTTCATCGGAAAATCATCTTCAGCGATGAGGCTGATTTTTGGCTGAATGGCTTCGTGAATAAGGAAAATGTGCGTTATTTGTCAGACAGCAATCCACACATAATCCATGAGTCATCATTGCATCCCGAAAAAATTACGGTTTTGTGAGGTTTATGAGACCGGCACATTACTGTGAATGCGAATCGCTACCGTTCAATGATAACCGAATATTTTTGGCCCCAGTTGGATGATATGGACTTGGAGGACATGTGGTTCCAACAGGACGGCGCCACAAGCCACACAGCGAATGCCACAATCAATTTATTGGAAACCAAGTTGGTGAACGTATTATCTCACGAAATGGCCCAGTCGATTGGACTCCTCGGTCGTGCGATTTGACGCCATTAGATTATTTCCTGTGGGGCTACGTCAAGTCTATGGTCTATGCCAACAAGCCCGCGACGATTGATGAATTTCGTACGAATATCGAACGTCAAATTGCAGCAGTATCGGCCGATTTATGCTTGAAAACCGTCGAAAATTGGGTTCAGCGTCTGGACTTCTGAAAGCGTGCCCGTGGTGACCATGCAAAAGAAATCGAGTTCCATAAATAATGGCATCGAACGTACTTTCACAGGAATAAAGAATTTCATTGGTATCTAAAACCGGTCTTGTTTTATTTAAAAAAACTTTTGTAGCGCTCTTATTGCAAAACCCGATACTTGTTGTACAGTTACACAAAAATTTTAACGAGCAAAAAACGAAATGCCGTTGCTGTTTTCTTGTTGGTTGTTTTGATTCATTGCCTGTATCTGGTATTATTAAAGCCATACTTTCCAACATGCAACGTCCATACGCAACCACACCACACTTCGAAAATTTACTGGAACAAATCGCTTCTCTAGATATCGTAGATGCTGCATGGAAGAGGACGACGAAACACCTTCTCTTGGATTGCCCTGCTCTGGCAGGACTGAGAAGTGGGATATTCGGAACACGTCTAGGTAGCACCGTAGCCCTACAGGATATTTCTGTATGTCTTATAGACCAATTTATTGAAAGGGCAAATTGGCCGGACGACTAGTCAATAGTTGCTATGGAGGATACTGCAGGTATAACAATGGGCTTCTTTAGCCTAAGTGTGCTAGATAGCGTGCTGTCTTGCAGTCTTTTCAACCAACCAACCAACCAATTAAAAATGTATCTTTACGATGAAAAACAAATTGGCAATGCAAGAGAAATTAAATTCAGTTTTTCTTAAACTGTTTTCATTGAGTTTGTATACCAAATTAGAATTTTTATACTGTTTGTGTTCTGCAACACATATGGAAATGTACAAATATTACACGTACAAGTTTATATCTAACACTACACAAATGGGTTAACAAATATTATATGCCAATATGTGGAAGACCAAATATCTTAATTTATACACACAACCCAACTATAAATATGGGACATGAGTAGCAACTCTTATGCATTATATTATATAAATTTATATCATACATAAATATTATATTGTATTATATTACGCAATTGTTTAATTAATAATGAAGTCTGAGAAAATAAAATCTTATTCTAATATTGGCGCTATTCAAGCTTATGATCTCACACATCTTGTATATTTTTTTATTTTTATTTTTCGCCCATTGGATGTAAATTTGTGTTTGTTCTGGGTACCATATTTTCTGGCATCAGTTTTGTTTGGCGTTTCTTTTTCTTGTTTATTTACGCCAGTAAAAGTTAACAATGATTGGGGTAAGGATGATTGAGGTTATATAAATACTGTCTTAAACTAAATCTATTAGCAGTACAAGCCACACGATTCATATACACCTCGTTCCCTTTTGTAGTGATAAGAAGTAAATTATATAATAAATTTGCAGTATGTTTAACGGGAAAGGATATAAGTAGCTAACAGGGGGTTTACAAATAATATCGGCGTTCGCGTCCACATTAACAAAACCTTTTATTCACAGTGCACATTTCTGGCATGTGGTATGGTCAACTATATACGTTTAAGGTTGGCTATATCTTGGTGAATATTAATAAATATTAAAGTCTTAAAACATTTATTTGCGGAGTCCTCACAAACGTAAGACTCAACCCAGTTAAGTCTTTTATGAGATTCAAGCAAACAAAAGAATGAAAACTCCAAGAATATCTTAAATTTGTCCACAAAATGCCTAAACGATATACCAACAATAAAACTGGAGTATAAAACACGTTTTGTAAATACATACGTAAATGGTGGATCATGTAAAATTTGGAATTTGAACCCCCTGTTATTTGGAAGCAAACGATAAATTTGGCATTTATGAAGTGACAGAGTATTAGCTTGAAAAAATTGGGATATATTGAAAATTTTCTTCCAAAGCACACGCAAAGGAAAAAATGTTATTGCTCGATTGCCGCAACAATACTTTGATTGATTTGAATTAATTTATTACTCGCAATCCTTCATCTAGTTCTCCCAAATGGACTCATATATCGCAAATGTATATCATGTTGTTGCAAACGGGTTCTCGTTTGCAGCACACGCGTTCAAAATTACATTTGCGATAACTGAAATTAGCCATATTTCTAATGAGAGCACAGATTACGAAGAACGTAAATTTCTCTCACTGTGTACACAGTCTTATCCACTCGTTTGCCACACACACTCTCGCATACAAGTTAAATAAAAGAGTTAGACTTTTTTGTTTTGTTTTTATTAATATTTTTATTTCAACAAAATTCAGAGGTATTATTGTTTTTCTATGCTCTTATTCATACGTCAAAGTGTTTTCTTCTTCTTTACATGGATAACTACAACTTATTTGCATTTTATAAAAACCGATTTCTTATAAGATCACAAATGTTGTTGCCCAACGTCTTCACGAGATCGTTACTATTGTTCGACTGAGACATCTTCCATTATGCTAGACAAGTTCACATATTAATGAAAGACAACAACAAATACTTTAATAACACAGTGCAACACGAAAAAATATAACCATATACGGACACCACTACGTGATAAAATACCATAAAAAACAGACCCCTGTCTCCCAGTTTTGCCCAAAGTCCTCCAGGTTTTTTTTATGGGCCCCCAAAGAAGTGGGGCCTCGGTGTCATTTTTGCAAAAAAGTGATCATTTTCTCAAGCTCATATCTTGGAAACCGTTCGGAATTTTGATTTACCCTGTGAGGAAAAGTTATAGCTCTTGTCATAAAGATCAAACATTGTAAACATATAAAATCAAAAAAAAACTTCATATTCAAGGTCAAAATCGCGAAAAGCTTTAAAAAATGAGCGAAAAATCGCCCAAAAACTTTTTTTTTATTTTCCGCTTTTACGAACAAATTTACTTTATGAAAAATGCACCAATTTTCTTTGGCCTGGTAGGGCTTTCAGCGCCGATTAAAATCCGAAAGTTTTTTTAAGGAGGCCGATCCAACTTCTTGAGATTTAGGCCTTTATAGCTTGAGTATATAATCGCTTATATCTCACCCATTTCTTATCCGATCTGGACGAGATGAATATCATTGCGAAGACCTTTGAAATCGCTATAAATCTGTGTATAAATATGTTAATTTTAATTAACCAATTAAAAAGGCTAATTAAAAAAAAAAGATTTTTTAACCTCACTTTTTTAATAAAACTCTGGCTTTTTCAAAAAACAGCCCTAGGAAACTTTTTGTTTCCTAGACTCAGCAAAAGACAATACTTCAAGCTTTTTTTAAGGTATAACATTCCGCATTAACCCTTCTAAGACCGGAGATAGTGATTTTTATCTAACAAAAGTACTTTCTGGGAGCTAAAATTTCGCTTAAAAACAATTGAAGTCTAAGAAAATAAGCGATTTCTTAAAAAAAACGTTGATTTCCAAACCTTTAAACGTAAATAATTGTCAGTGAGGAGGCCGAGTGTGTGAGTGCACTGTACCTTCACTGATAGTAAGTGCATTCTAATATAAATTCTCAAGCTGGTGGGTGAGTTCCCGTACCCAGACTATCAACCAACTACCTGGAAGCAAATATCTGCATTTAGTTCACATAAAAACAACCAAAAATATAAAAAAAATACCTGGAAACACATTGGAGCTCTTGTCATAAAGATGAAATAGTGAACATATAAAACAAAAAACTTCTATCAAAAAACTACCTGGAAGCAAACATCTGCATTGAATTCACAAGGGACGCAGCACACAATATAAAAGCGACACGACGCTCACAGCGAGGCATTACACAGCGCGACGTCAACGGGAGCTCAGCGGTGAAAGTTATAAAGTGAAAGTGAAAGTAAAAAAAGTGAAAGTGCTACAGCATAATTCGCACACAACATTGGCAACTGACAATTTTAATATGCAGTGTGAAAATATTGATTTATTTTGCTACGTTTGCGGTCATCAAATCAGAAAAGAAAATTCTACAACATTGCAAAAGGAAAATAATCTTTTAAGTAGTGCATTCAAGAAAGCATATAAGTTGTTTTTCGACGAAGAAGACTTGATCGGTTAAAATTACACACCCAATACAGTGTGTGGCCAATGTTATAACAATCTCATGGCATGGTTGAGTGGAGGCAAACATAGTGTGAAGTATTGTAAGCCGGTTAACTGGACTAATCTCCCAGGTGATCATGATGAAACCAGTTGCTATGCATGCGTATATTACACATGTGGTCTAAATCGATATGCTGAGAGGAACAAAAGTTATAAAGCAACTGTAACAGCCATAATACCAGTGCTTGCACCAGAAAATATTGTATCACCAAGGCCGCCAACTCCAGATCGTAGCACAGAATGTACAGGAATGACTAGAGCAAGTGGTGTTACTTATGCAGATCCTTCTGATACCGATTATGAGCCCCAACAGGGAAGAGATGGACCACAACTAATAACGCAAATGGAAATGGATTTCATTGTGGCCATATTGGGACTATCGCAGCGACTTGCCATATTTTTGACAGCGTTTTTAAAGCAAAGAAAACTCACACATGGTAATGTGAACTCTACGGCGTACCGCAAACGGCAAGCTGAATTTCAGAGCCTCTACACTCTAAATGATGACAATTCGTTGACATGATGATGACAATTAATAAAATCAGTAATAGTATAACAATGAAACCTGCAACATGCTTTTTCACTTACGGGAGAAGGCTTTCTAGTGTCTCAATGTTGAAGTAAAGAAAAAACAAATGAAATTAAAAAATTTTCGGAAAATATTTCACTTTTGCGGCTATCTAAGGGCTACCTAAACGGTGTTAACAATCATTCCTAGGAAGTTCATATGTTCTAGAAAGTTGTTTACTGAGATCTTAGGATCATTCTTGTGGTTGATTGTTTCCTTCAATTTTGAGCGGTTTGCTACCTATGGAGCTGAACAGGGGAGAAAAGGTAAAAAAATTGAATTTTTTAAAGTTTTTTGCGATGAAGTTTTTTTTTGATTTTATATGTTCACAATTTTTGTTCTTTATGACATGAGCTACAACTTTGCCTCAGAGAGTAAATCAAAATTCCGAACGGTTTGCAAGATATGAGCTTGAGAAAATGATCACTTTTTTGCAAAAATGACACCGACACTTTGGGGGCCCATAAAAAAAAAACCTGGAGGCCTTTGGGCAAAACTGGGAGACAGGGGTCTGTTTTTTTTGGTCTTTTATCACGTAGTGGTGTCCGTATATGGTTATTTTGACATGACTTAAAAAATTACACACTGTGTAGTAAGCCGTTAATCCTTAGTACATGAGAGATTGGACGCATAGCGAGAACATTAAGAGTTGGAGAAAGAGAGAGCGTAAATTGCAATATATAACTTACACATAAAAGTGATCACACACTCTAATACGTCTACATTGTCAATGTATCTTGGATGGATAATTGACGCGTTGTAGTTTGCTGCGCTTTTAGTTGTTGTTTGAATGCAAAGCGAGACAGACGTGTAAGTATACAGTGACAAAATAGACGAAAATGCCCACTTTTATTAAAACAAACTTTATGGGTAAAACCAAAATCATAAAAGTTGGAAATTTAAACAAAAACGAGCTTCTGGAAGACATAAATAAAAGTTTTAATGACAATTCGGTTGCTGTAACCGAAATAACAGTTGGTGAAACCGTTTTTCGTTTCTCGCAAACGTTTTTATACCCTCACCCATAAGGATGGGGGTATATATCATTTAATACGTAAACAAATGTAACACATAGAAGCAGCTATATTAGACTCTTAGTATCTTAGGACGAAATTCGTTTTAGAACTTTTTAAGACGTTTGAGCCATGTCCGTCTGTCTGTCTGGCTGGATGGCTGGCTGGCTGGTCAACACGATAACAGTCGTAAATCTGTACAGATCACAATAGAATTTTGTCAGTGACTACTATTTGCCAATATTGAGTTTGGGATCGAAAACGGGCGTTGTGACCACGCCCCTTCTGGTACCTCCCATACAAATCGACACATTTAGCACAAAATCATATTTCTTTCAAACCTTTCTTCTGGTAGATGCGATTAGCTTCAACTCTCACACCGGTTAATAATCTGTAAATGCCTACTTAACTGGAGAAAATGGGCCAGATTGTCACGCCCATTCTGGTACCTTCCATAAAAAACAGGGTGTTCGTCCGGGTTGTCAATCCGATAACTCGCGTGAATCACTTCCGACCTTAATGAAATTAGGTATATGGCTTCACGTTATCAAACGCCAGTCACCGAGTAAAACAAGGGTGATTTTGCCACGCCCATTGTGGTAGCTCCCATACAAAAGTTGTTCGGCCGTCTGGTTGATCAGCACGAGAAGTCCCGCAAAACCTAACCAATGAAAATTTGTACTAATCAATACTTAATCAAATAAAACTCTCCAATAGAAAATTAGCTCTTTTTCCACACACATTCTGCTACCTCCCATATAAAAGTTGGGCGGCTGATCGGTTGATTGACACGATAACTCTTGTAAACTACAACTGATCTTAATAAAGTTCGGTACTAGGCAATATTTCGCTAAAAGATACTGTGTAATTAATAACTGACTATAATGCCACGCCCAGTTTCGTACTTCCCATACAAAAGTTGGGCGTATTTGCAGTTTCCCGACTCGATATCTGCAATATATCATAACCTGTCTTAATAAAATTTTGCATTGATCAAAATTTTTGGCAACAACTAGCCATGCCCATTTTGTACCTCGCATATAAATATTCGGAGGGAAACTAACGAATTTGGGTATTCAATAATATTTAGCGCAATGTCAATCTGCTATTGCATATGGTCACTTTTGAGTATGGGCGTTTTTATTTAACAGAACTCCCACGCAATGGATGACTTAGGGTGAGGGTATGATTAAGTCGGTTCACCCGACTGAAACTTATGTACTGATTTCTATTCCAATTTTCCATAACTCGTTAACTGCAAACGTTTTTCAGTTCTCGCAAACGTTTTTTTAGTTTTGAGACACTAGAAGTCGGTTGCTGTAACGGAAACAACAGTTGGCGGAACCGTTTTACGTTTCTCGCAATCGTTTTTTCAGTTTATATTTTTCGAAACTCGTTTGCTGCAAACATTTTTCGGTTCTCCCAAACGAAATGACATGTATGGATTAATCGTTTCTCCCAACTACAGTTCTCATACGAACTTCAGTTATCTGAGATTTCGTTTGGGAGGAACGAGTTTTTTCTTTGCTTGTAGAAATAGAGTGACATCAACGCAGTTTGTGGATCAATTTGTGAAGCGAATCCGTCAACACGAGTTCCTATTGGACAAAATAACTCAGGTGCATGCTTGTCCAGTGTGGGCAGCGCATAATATTGCCGCTGTAGCTAAAAGTGTGCTCGAACAGGTACCATTATCAACTCGTCACCGTTTCGCAGCAATCGAACATTTCCCGCGATTTCTCACGTTATTAAACCTCTGTAATGATTGTCTTGAATGACAGGCACATCACAAGACGTTCAACACAAGCTATCAAGGATTAAATGGCATATCAAATCAAGGTATCTTCATCAGAACCTATCATGGAACTTTATTCCGCCCGGCTGATCTCATATGGGCGGCCTCTGGAGGCTGGTGTGAAAAGCTTTAAACATTTAAACAACACTTTAAAAAAGTTGCTGGTTGTTTCAAATATACGTTTCTAGAATTTCAGACTTTACTCTCTAAAATCGAAGCTTGCTTGAATTATCGTCCTTTATCTCCAATTTCGCAAGATCCGTGAGATTTATCGGCCCTAAACCCGGGGCATTTCCTAATTAGCGGTCCTATTTTAGTCCTTGTTGAACCGACCATTCGAGAAGCTCCAATATGCATAGTAAATTGTTGCTCCAGATGGAAGAATGAATACCGAACCCTACTCCATAAACGCCATAAGTGGAAAAAAACAACAGAAAACATTCACGACACCATGATAGTCGTAGTCAAGTTACCACTGAATTCGTGGCGGCTAGGCAGAATATCTAAAGTGTACACTGGTACCGATATCCGTGTTCGAGTTGCAGAAGTTATTAAAGAAAGGGCACTATAATGCGACCAATAACGAAACTGGTAGTTCTTCCCTATGAGTCTGAATCGTCGTAGTAAATGTTTATAATGTTACATTCTAAAGTCTTCTTCTTTTTATCATATTATTGTTCAGAATGCGTGTCCATGATTTTGAAACGGGAAAAATTTACGTTTGCAGGATTTGCCAGTATCCACATGCTTTACAACCCGTTAAACCCGCCAAAAAGTTGTGAAAACGTTCGGTTACTTTACGAACTATTTGCCCACGGTCACTCACAGGGGCCATGCTTTACCAAAACTGGATGCAAGAACTGCTACCAGAAACATCATTCTCTTCTTCATTCCCACCACCCATTACAAAGCCGGTGTAATACATCACACCATCGTAGATCATCACCAGCATTGAATACGTCATCATCTAATAATAGAAGAACTGCATCAAACCATCAACTACCTAGCAGTTCCAAAACAACATCCTTTTCCGATATGCTTGAAGAATATTCAGCAACATTGCTATCTACGACTTTGGGAAAACTTAGTACCAAAAAAGAAAAATTTTTCCTCAGTTGCCGTCTAGACTCTGGCTCAAGAACGAGCTACATTTCTTCGAAGACCTTCGATGATCTTAAACTGACTACCTTAACTTTGGAAAATGAAACCATTTGTCCGTTAACGCTATACTCTATTTTTAAGCGACACTCACAATGAAGAATAGAATTGCCATTACTACCCAGGTGTTTACATTTCCAAGCGAAACTATTAACAAAAATCCAAACTTTGATTGTTTCCCTTTACTTGTTTTCATGATAATACACCTTTAGGTGTAAACAACAACTTTTTATCATTATTGAATCTTTCGCCCCCAAATGCATTAGCTCCATCGGAAATCAATAAACTTCTCTAGTGTTACGGTGAGCTCAGTTCAATTCAAAAATAGTTACATCTATACAACTTGATATGTATTTTTAATATATCTACTTACTAATCACTAATGCAATAGCACTATAGGTTGCGGGTGTTGTTTCAGCCACCTTCAAAACTAAAGCATTGCAAGCAAAAATTGATTGCTGTTTTCTGCAGTGTGATTAATCCACGCACTCCTGAAACTCTGACTTTTATCACTAACACCTACCAAAAATTTTTGTTTAACACAAACCTTCACTTAACTCAAACTTTTCCTTCTCAACTTTTCCCAACTTGTGGCAAAAGGCAGTGTTAACACAACAATGGTAGTAGCAAAAGAGCAACAACAAAATGAAAGGAACAGCTCATGACGGGAATACGTACGAACCGCTTCAATAAAAATCCACTAAAAATTTTAAGTTCTAAGGGTTTATTGTAGTCAACGGAGAATGAAACTGAATGTACTTCAACAGAAGAACAACATTGCTGATTAGCTGATATTATATACCAAATCTTTGAATTGCCACAAAAAGAGTCAATTTTAGTACAAAAAAAGTTATAAGTTAACAAAACGTTTCGACACCTTAGAAAATTTTGCCATTGAGTTCGTTGTAGCTCGTCAAATCGGTATGGGTATTACGTATGAATAAAATCACAATTATATGTTAAAAACTGTTTACGACATTTAAGAATCTTGCCGAATATTATCTTACACATCCAAACAGTGTCGAAATTTAATATACAAGCTTAATATTTAGTATCAATCAGAACAATAATATACTGTCAAGGGTTCTTTCTTGTCGATGCAGCAAAATTTTTAGGAATGATAAAATTTTTTAATGTACGATAAGTTCTTACTACAAACTTAAAAGGTCAGGAACATTTTTCTGCTGTGAAAAATGGTTGAATTTTATTGGAATAATAGACAATTCATATAAACACACTCACTGGTATCACAAGTTTCGAATTCCGTGACAAGTTCATCATCAGATGCCTAACTACTGTGCCTGAATTAATACCATCGGTAGATCATCAATCTAAAAAAAATGCACTTTTGAAAGTGACATGTCTCTGATTTCGATGACATTTGGTGGAAAGGCAGAGTATCATAAGAGACAATTTTCCCCAAAATTTGATGTTTTTGGAATTTTTTGTGGCGTTTATTAACCAAAAACCAGTTTTTTCACATATTAGCCTTTTGATAATAACTCGAAAACGGCTCAACTTAAAATTTTTGAAATTTCTAAGGCATTTTCAAAACAGTGTTGGTATTAGAAAAATAAATTAAAAACAAAAATTGATTTTAAAATTCTTTGAAAAATTACGTTTTTTCTCAAAAACTTTGTGTACCAAAAAAGACTCATCCTTCGAAAAACCCGAAAATTCAATTCTTCTGATTCATATTAATGAATATTTGAAATATTGACTTGTTTAAAATTTTTTGAAATTTTTTCATATAGATATTACTGAGGTTGTCCTACAGAAAGGTCTATAACTTTCTTATTTTTTGCTCTATAGACATGCTGTTCATAAAAGACGTAGCCTTCACATATATTTTTCAACGGGCGCCTTAGGCGTATTTGAACTAACTGGTACATAATGTATAGCGAAAGAATCTTTGTTCCAACCGGGTGTCCCCTGACACCTCATGTGATTTTTAATTGATTTTCAATTTTAGTACCGGTTTGACAATAGCTTGCAGCAAAGACTAGTCGTAAACGTTTTTTACCTCACAATTGCTTTGAAAATGGCCAACGAAGTTGATCGAAATATTAGAAACTAAATTAATTTTTAATAGAAGGAATATTGTACAACTTCTTTTTTTTTGAAACGAAGTTCCTTATCGCACGTTACGGTTTACGGGCTAAATGCAGAAAATTAAACAATTTTTTTTTAAACACTATTATGCTGCAACCCAGTATTATCAACTATATTGGGTACTTTTATTTTGGTTTGTGTCTAAACTAACATATGGTGCGAAATTCCTTGTTTAATGGAAAGTTTTCTAGGTGGAGCCTTGTAACCAATATTTAGAATATATCGTAGTTTTGAACCAAGTAAAAAGCCAAAGTGAAAAAAGTTTAAAAAAGAACAGTTTCTTAAATAAGTTCCTTTTCTTAAAAAAAGTAAATTTCCTCAAAAAAATACAAATTACCTTTTCTTAAAAAAACAAACTTATCTTAAAAAAGTATATTTGCTTAAAAAAAAGTACATTTCCTTACAAAAAGTACCTTTTCTTAAAAAAGTAAATTTTCTGCCAACAAATTGCCTTTTGTTAAAAAACTACATTTTCTTTAAAGAGTACATTTTTGTGGAAAAAATAAGTTTTCTTGAGGTAATAAGTACCTACTCTTAAAAAGTTACCCAGTCTTGAAAAACGACCAATTTAAAAAAAATTTCCAATGTCTTAAAAAAAACATTTCTTAAAAAAATACCTCTCCTAAAAAAATACATTTTCTTACAAAATTTCCCTTTCTTAAAAGTACTTTTTCTTAAAGTACCTTTTCTTAAAAAAATAATCTTTTCTTTGAATTGTTCTAAAAAGAAATACTTCTTTGTAAAAAAATTCATACTCTTATGTGTTTTTCCTACAAAAGGTACTCCATCCTAAAAACAGTACCTTTTCTTAAAAAAGCATTAGCTTTTAATAAAAGAGGTACCTGTAGTTAAAAAAGGACCTTTTCGGGACAACATAATACATTTCTTACAAAATGGATCTAAAAAATACTTTAAAAAAAAAATACATTCTATCCGTTTAAATTTATATTTTTCGATCTTTTCATTTTCATGTTCTTCAATAGGTGTACGGTTCAAGATCAATATCTATTAAAAAGTACTTTATCTATGAGAAAGTACATTTTAATAGAAATATTAAAAAAGAAAAATATGATATTGATTATTATGGTGGATGGTTGGGAATATAGCTATTTCAATGCCCACCAGGCCATATCATCAGCTCCCTTCTTCGCATGTATTTATGTATATCATCACACAATATAGGGCTAAACAAATCTCAACTGAACGAGAACTGTCTAAACTCCTACTTGTGCGAAAATATTCACAAAAAAACTCTACCGTAACCATCAATGCTCACAACGTTCGGGTCGTCAATCCGATAAATCGCGTGAAACACTTCCGACCTTACTGAAATTAGGTTTAAGGCTTCTCGTCATACAATGCCAATCACCCATTAAGACAGGGGTGATTTTGTCACGCCCATTTTGGTGCCTACCATGCAAAAGTTGTTTGGCCGTCTGGTTGTTCGGCTTGAGAAGTCCCGGAAAACTGAACTTATTTTTATGAAACGCTAGTCTTTTATCGAAAATGAGCGGTTTTGCTACATCCATTCTGACCGGCTGATCGACGTGATAACTTTCGTAATCCACAACCGATGAATGAAATTTCATAAAAGCTACTGTATCAATATAATTGGCTACTGTGTCACGTCCACTTTTGTACCTCATATACAAAATTTGGGCGTATTTCCGGTTAGCCTCCTCGATTTCTCCAGTAAACCACAACCGATCCTGATAAAATTTGGTAGTGATCAATATTTTAGCAACTGCTTCTGTGTAATAAAAGTTAAGAATTAAGCCATGGCATTTTTTCACCTCCCATATAAATATTTAGCGGACCTTTGAGTGACAGTCAGAAAAATTCCACAAAACCACTTTAGATCCTAACTAAGTTGGGCATTAAATAATATTTACCGCAATGCCAATGTGCTATTGAATATGGTAACATTTGTCAATACCATTTGTTTAAGAGTGAATATAAGGAGAATATGGATGTTTTTTCATAGAACTGGGAAGAAATGGATTACTTAGGGTGAGGGTATGTTTAAGCCGGCTGACTGGTTCGGTTTTGTACTGGTTGTTTATTTATAGAAAATGTCTTCTCGAGCAATTGTTGCTGATAATTAGTTACTGAAATTTTACTATGCAAGACCAACATTACTGCTTGAAATTATTTTCCCAATGATATCAATTAAAACTTTAAATTTCTCGCCGAATCTGAGATAAGGAAATTATGTTATAAATAGATTTTAAATCACGTAATTATCATCTATTATACAAATTGTAATGTTGATGACATTCTACGATTCCTATGATTACATGTCCTCTCAATACATATCAAAACATTAATTATGCCATGGTTGTCATACAAGTTTAGTAGATTTTTCGTAATAATCTTACATGTAAGCAAATATTTTCATGCATTTAGGAAACGTGTGTAAACTCATAAACCTGAAAGGTAAACGTAAAAGTTTAGTGTAAGTTATAAAGCCAAATGTGTAAGTAAAATGAGCTCCTGGCGTCAAACCCGGAAAGCCTTTTAATATAAGTACATTTATGTTTATACATAATACGGGATTTGATTCAAACCCTTAAATAGTTCTCATACTTCGCATTTCTTATACTTACATATATATTCAAATTTCAAACATAAAATTACCATGAAAAATATTTGATATTTCGTAAATATACAAGTTTTACTATATACAATAAATATACAAGTTATAACGGGTTTTTCAACAGAGACGCTACAAAAGTAAATCTATAGGGACAGCAAACGAAGCCATATTTTTCCCCGCTCTTTTGACATTTTCCTTCAGTAAGGTTTGCCATTTCATCATGGAAAGATATACGAACCAACAACGAGCCGAAATTATTAAAATTTACTACCGAAATTTGGAGTCAGTGGCCTCAACTTTCAGAGCGCTACGTCCAATTTATTTATGGTCGTCATAATCGTCCTACCAGATCAACAATTAAGCGTCTAGTGGAAAAATTTGAATCCACAGGCACAGTACAAAATGTTCCCGTACCATTGAGACAAAGAAGTGCCCGTATTGTCGAGAATGTTGCTACCGCTGAGGCTTCAGTTCAAGAAAGCCCAAATGTTGCTCTCACACGTCGTTCTCAAGCGTTGGGCATCTCTGTGACGTCGTTGTGGCGAATTTTGCGAATAGATCTTGGCCTGCATCTTTACAAGATCAAATTCACGCAAGAACTGAAGCCGCTTGACCACCATAAGCGTCGTATGTTCGTGAATTGGGCTCTGCAACAACTTGAAAATGATTCGGATTTTCATCGGAAAATCATCTTCAGGGACGAGGCTCATTTCTGGCTGAATGGCTTCGTCAGTAAGCAAAATATGCGTTATTGGTCAGACAGCAAAACACACGTAATCCATGAGTCATCACAGCATCCCGAAAAAATTACGGTTTGGTGCGGTTTATGGGCCGGCGGCGTACTTCTTCCGCGATGATCAAGACCGGCACATTACTGTGAATGCGAATCGCTACCGTTCAATGATAACCGAATATTTTTGGCCCCAGTTGGATAATATGGACTTGGAGGACATGTGGTTCCAACAGGACGGCGCCACAAGCCACACATCGAATGCCATCATCAATTTATTGGAAACCAAGTTTGGCGAACGTGTTATCTCACGAAATGGCCCAGTCGATTCGCCGCCTCGGTCGTGCGATTTGACGCCGTTAGATTATTTCCTTTGGGGCTAAGTCAAGTCTATGGTCTATGCCAACAAGCCAGCGACGATTGATGAATTTCGTACGAATATCGAACGTGAAATTGTAGCAGTATCGGCCGATTTATACTTGAAAACCGTCGAAAATTGGGTTAAGCGTCTGGACTTCTGCAAGCGTGCCCGTGGTGGCCATGCAAAAGAAATCGAGTTCCATACATAATGGCATCGAATGTAGTTTCACAGGAATAGAGAATTTCATTAGTATCTAAAACCGGGTTTGTTTTATTTAAAAAAACTTTTGTAGCTCTCTTATTGAAAAACCCTTTACTAGCATTTTATGAGTTTGAATGAAAAACCATATTATATATTTACCATACACTTACATATGTTAAATGTCAAATATTTCATGCCATTTTTATTGACATACACAACTTTATGTTTCTTTTATATTTCCCATTATTATAAAGGTAACATTTAATTTTATATCTGATTCATAAGGAGAAAATCGATAAGCAACACTTGAAAATAATATCCGATAATAACTCATAATAACAAAATAAATAAAACATATGTATACATGACACCTTCACTACAAAATAATAATAATAATCCAAAATGTACAAATTTTCTGTAAAGACAAAAGCTATTTTTTGACTTAAGGGAAGTGGAAATGATGGCTGATTTTTATGGTGGATAGAAATGGGGGTAATTTTGATTTTGAGGCAGTATATGCATTTTATTCGGGTAAGTCTGTCTTGTGTTTTTGTTTCTTCAATTTAATAGCTACAACTTTGCTAAAGACACTATCGCAATTTTCCGTAAGGTTTACCGAGATACAAAGTATCAAAAAAAGTGCTACAAATCCATTTCGAAACGAAAAATTTACGATGCGATAACTCCAAAACTAGAGCCAAATTGGCAGAACGTATTATGCTAAAAATCAAGTTTTGGGATATACTTTCAGCCGCCAGTGACAACACTTATGCCCGAGACGGTGACCCGTAATATATTGCACTGTGTAATATATGGATATTTCCAGCGACACTTACGTACATGCATTTTTTGGTTTCCCTCTCACATCTTCTGTAGTGTTATTTTCAAACCCAAATTTGTTTGTTCTCATCTGATACTATATCATTAAGTTAATGCAACCCATTTTCGAAAATATCAAGTAATTCACGAAAATTCCATTCCATGAAAATGCGGGTATATAAAAGGTATGTAAGTAATATAAAATAGCAAAGCCAGGGATCAGGAGATGTCCTTTTTTTGGTAAACTCACGATATTCATAAATTCATAACACCACCCCTAAAGGAGGGGACACAATAAAGTTGACAACTATTGACAGCCAGTCAGCGCAGCGGTTTTAGAAAAAGTTCAATGAAAAATTTTTGTGAAAGTTTTTTTTTTGGAAAAATCAGGGATATATTTAGACTTCACGCGACTGTATGCAATATCGATTTTTGATCCTAAAATGCACCAATCATTACTGTCCTTACAAATTTTACACCCCAAATTCCTCCCACATACTTCTAAGTAGGGTGAAAATAAAAAAACTGTGTGAACCTTAATGAAGGATAGAAATTTTGCGGTTCAGAATAATGGGTAACGGTATTTAATTTCCTTTTTTGCCGGACAGTATTAATTGAAGCCAGTTACACTTTAAGAAGTGTCACGATACTCCCGATGACGATCCTGAATCGCAGTGGAAAACAATTCCTACTCTATAAAATCTTCCGCAACAACCGTACTTGGTTTTGGGATTTGGAAAACCGTTTGGCAACAAACCATGGTACGATGAAAAGTGTCGCATAGCAAATGGCGAACAGAAGTCTGTACGAATGGCGATCCCGCTAGCTGCGACTGAGTGGTATAGGGAAAGAAGAAGGGATGTAAACCGTCTCTATAGGCACAAGAAAAGGCAGTTGAGAAAGCGCGAGGGTGAAAATATTGAGACGCACAGGGGGAAGAACAAAACCCAACAATGCTAACAGAAAGTCAAAAACGGAACTAATGGACATGGTTCAGTGCCCCCCCCACCCTTCTGTAAAGCAAAGGATGGAAATCTCATCGCAGATGTGCAGAGCGTGTTGGGAATATGGAGAGATCACGTCTCCGTGCTACTGGTACCTAAGATATCCAATCACTATGAGACAATTGATCACAGTGTGGACGACAACTTTGGTTGCCCCCCTCCGAATCAAGACGTGGTCAGAATAGCTATTCCCCTACTTAAGATCAACAAAGCCGTAGAAGCCGATGGATTACCGGCGGAGCTATTGAAGGCTGGCAGCGATGAGCTGATGAGGCACATGCATCATTAGCAAATTTTGGTTAGATGAATGCATGCTCGCAAATTGGAGTCTCACTTACTATGCCCCATATTTGAAAACGATGACCCAATTCTTTGTGTCAACTATCGTCGAGTAAGCCTTTTATCCATAACATATAAGGTTCTATCAAGTATAATGTGCCAAAGACTAAAACTAATTATCGCTGACCTGATTGGACCATACCAATGTGGCTTGAGGCCATTAAAATCGACAACCGACCATATTTTCACGCTACGCCAAATCCTGGAGAAGACCCACGAAAATCAAATCGACACCTATTATCTGTTTATCGATTATAAGGCGGCCTTCGATAGACCGATACGGGAGAATCTCTACGAAGCAATATCTGAGCTTGGCATTCCTGTAGAAATTCATACGCCTTTGCAGGATGACCTTGACGACCACCAAATCTGCAGTGAAAGTTTGTAACGATCTTAGCGAACTTCTCGATACTAGTCAAGGCCTCAGGCAAAGCAAGCGACACACTGTCATGCGATCTTTTTAGCATCTTAGTGGAGACAAATAATTTAAACAATAGAGAAATTAAAACGCCCTAAAGTGGTATGAAATATTTACAAAAATAGATATTTCGCACAGTTTCTTGTTTATATATTATATTGTAAATAATGTCCCTTAAGATGTAAGAGAGTGGGCGTCGGTGGTGCAATGGTTAGTGTGCGCGGCTCTTGTACTGGAGATCCTGGGTTCGATCCCTGACCTGACCACCTTCAAAAAAATTTCTGTCGGCGGCGGTCACCCTATCGGACACTATGGAGTATATAGCCATGAAAAAGCTTCTCAAAATACCTTTCGGAATCGGTGTAAAATTGTTGGTCCCAATCAGTGAGTGAAAACTGGAAAGCGCACAGCTCAGTGATTGTGAGAAGTTCTCCCCGGCCCCTACATGGGATGTAATGGGAAATCATTTATTTTATTTATAAGATGTAAGAGATATTGCAGGATAGCATTTTGCGTTGTGAAACACCTTGCTTGCTGTTTACTTTTTGAAAACATGTGGTGGAAATTCTTTGATTGATTTATAATATTCTTCTTATGTATTCTGGGAGTAATTTTATTGGAACTTCTGATTTTCAATATTTCTCTCGCTGTTGTCATTAGCAGTCAAAAAGTCGCCACTGTCCTTTTACGAATATTTTTCTTTACGCATTGCAAGTGACTACAGCAATTACGCTCTATCTCTATGATACTTGTTGGCCTGTCAATACCGAACATGGTTGGCCTAACCGCAACCAATTATTTTTTGAGCACTACAGGAACATAAACTGTACAGGCTCTTTTTTACTTAAAGAGGGTTAAACATATGTACCCACAGCCTGTATTCGATCTTCCTTATGTAAAGAGGGTTCGACAGTTTTGCTTTAATTTCTTATTAAAATGTTCGCTGTGGGTATTGTGTTCAATATAAAAGTAGATTTGGAAAATTATGTCGTGCACTGTTCAATTAATTTATTCCCTTGCTTATTATATATTCACAACTGTCGTTACTGTTATAAAGTAATTAGGTCTGCTTTGTTTTACGGGTATTAATTTATTTATAATGATTCGTTTCTATGAGATACCAATTGTTAAAAAAAAAAATATCACAGTACAAACTATCGTGCCGAATATCGATGACGTTAGTTAGATATACAAGGTGGCGCAAAAGTAAACTTCCGATGTTTTTTGGCTGTAATTAAAAAAAAAATATGAAAAACTTTGATTCTTCTTGTGGATTATTTTTATTTGGTCTTTTAATTTTTTTACATCAAGTCGAGAATATGATGTCATGTAAATAGCCGCCGCCACAGTTGATTGTCATTTGAGCCCTTTTTATGGCATTTTCCATCACTTTGGCCAAAACTTCCGGCGACACGTCCTCACATTCTTGACGGATATTGTCTTTAAGAGCTGAAAGAGTCTGAGGCATGTTGACATAAACCCGCGACTTCAAAAAGCCCCACAAAAAGAAGTCTGGAGCGGTCAAATCAGGCGATCTTGCTGGCCAGTGCAAATCGCCAAAACGGGAGATTAGGCGCCCGGGAAATGCATGCTTCAGGGTATCGGCTGTAGCACTTTCAGTGTGTGCCGTTGCACCGTCCTGTTGGAACCACATATTTTCCAATCCCAATTCATCAAGTTGCGACAAAAAGAACTCGTAGATCATTGCTCTGTAGAGTGGCACGTCGTCTGGTCGATGTTGACGGCGCTTCCATGACATCCTCGGCTACAGCAGCAATATTCTCTGCAGAACGGCTACTCCGGGGTCTGCCACGCCTGGCAGCATCTCGTGTTGTGCCAGTCTCTTCGAGGCGAGCGGCTAAACGTCGCACTGTTTCACCAGTAGGCTTTGGACGGCCAGGAAATCTGCGACGAAATTCGCGTTGTGCCAAAGTAACCGAACGATTATTGGTCAAATAAATAGTCAGCAATATTCCGCGTTCTGGAGCAGTGTAGCGTAACATTGTTTATTAACGTGTATTTCGCATGTGTTTACTACACAAATGTCAAAACAGAACTGACATTAGGGGCCAATCGCAAAATTTATAGCATTTTCTGATAGGAGGATTACTTTTGCGCCACCTTGTATATTATGGTGGCTCTAGGCATTACCCATAGAGGAATTTAGGACAGAGTAATTTATTCTGTCAATATTTTTAACGTCATAGGTATGGTTGCAATTGAACATAGTGTGGCGGAAAGCATGGGTTCAATAATACCACATACAGATAATAGTACACAACGCCCAACAAAGACACAACATACCAACGATAACAGTCAACAAAAAAGTGCAAAATACATTTAAACTACAAAACGAAACGAAAATGTGAATTTCTCTCATTTGCACAAACCTGCGACGAAGGGTGTGAAATGAAACGTCAGATGAGAGAGTAAAATACTCTATCCTAAATTCCACTATTGCATTACCCAGAAAAAGATGAAAAAAGATAAAAATATAAATTGCATATTAACTTTGACATTTGAAGGCTTAATAGGGACAGAAAGAGAGAGCCAGAGAGAAAACTTGAGTTATTTATTGTAAATGAGGTAGTGAGTACTTCTTTATTTCTTCTCTTAAAAAAAACTAAAAAGTGTAGTTGCAGCCTTTTGCATTTTAGGTGACGATATACAATTTATACAAATATGGACGATAATTCCATAAAAAACTTTATAAGTGTAGAATTGTTTGTGCAAATTTTTAATAATGTTTGACCTTTGTCTTGCCATCCGTTGGCCATTGGCCCAAAAAGGCCAGCTATAAATTATGCTGCATCCCACACGGAATATCAAT
Organism: Phaonia tiefii; assembly: GCA_963931995.1. NCBI lineage: Eukaryota > Metazoa > Arthropoda > Insecta > Diptera > Muscidae > Phaonia > Phaonia tiefii. The sequence goes on along the minus strand of OZ008367.1, from coordinate 317,659,387 downwards.
TGTAATTTTTTAAAAAATTTTGTAAGGAAAATTTTGGAATACACTTTCTACACATTTAGTGTTACATTCATTCTCTTTAAATATTAATTCACCGTTAACACACACCAAAGAAACGAAACATACAGTCGTTATGTCAAGGTTCGAGAATTATATTTATTGTGAGGGTGTAAATTGTCTATTTTAAATTTAAACATTAGTGATTATTAATGTTTACACACATGTTTACTAATGTTTAATTCTATGAATATTTCATTTGTTCAAATTAGAAATGTAATTATTATTAGTGGGTGGGTTTACAAATTCCAGCGATTCATTATTAATTACAATTAATATTGAATGCTTTGGTGGAGTAGAACCTTTCACAAATCAATTAATCGAATAATAAACCAAAACTGTTTCCATTTGTATCCTTAGGAATAATGGAACGCTTTAATGTTTTGACAGGGATTTGGAGAAAGTCTATGAAAATTGAGGGTATTATTAATAAAAAGTTGTGAGAGATGTGAGAGATAATGATGTATTCAATGATGTTATGGCCACTAATGACTGCACACCTTTTATACGGGAAAAACACATCATCACAAAAGTGTGCCAGGCATATCATCAGTGAAGGTAGACCCTTCCAATGCATGTCTTGGTTTGCAAATCGATTGACTGGTTCTCGAGTTATAAAATGACGAACATAGCACAACTCATTTTATCATTTAATTCTTTATAAAGGGTCCGCCAAATAACTTTTTTCTTTTGAAAATGCTATAAAAAATAAACTACTGAATATTTTCTCAAATTTCTTTTTCTATTTGAAAGTACAATCCTTCCGGTTAATAATGGAGAATAATTTCATTCAAATGGCTGCCTCGGCTGGCCATGCAGTGCCTATACAATCGGTCCAATTTTTAAGCACATTATCGATTGTTTGCAGCTGTATTTCACCAATGGCTTCACGAATATTGTCCTTTAAAGCGTCAATTGTCTCTGGCTTGTCGGCGTAACACTTATCTTTGAGGGCACCCCACAAATAATAGTCCAACGGTGTCAAATCGCAGCTTCGAGGTGACCAAACGCCATCAGCTCTGCTGCTGATAATGCGATCTTCAAAAACAGGGCGCAAAACATCGAGTGTAGCTTCGGCTGTGTCGCATGTAGCGCCTTCCTGTTGAAACCAAATGTTGCCCATATCCTCCTCTTCAATTTTTGTGAACAAAAATTCGTTCAACATGGCCCGATAATGATCGCCATTGACTATAACGGCCACTCCTTGCTCATTTTCGAAGAAAATTTTCCCAATTATGCCTCTGGACCAAAATCCGCACCAAACAGTGACTCGTTTTGGGTGCATCGGCTTTTCAATGTATGCGTGCGGGTTTTCTGTGCCTCAAATGCGACAATTTTGCTTGTTTACATACCCGCCAAGATCAAAATGAGCTTCATCTGAAAAGATGATTTTTTTTTGGCAAAATCGGCATCTTCTGTAAGTCGATCGCAGGCCCACTTAGCGACCACTTAGAATGGCCAGCCGGAGCAGCCATTTGAATGAAATTATTTTCCATTATTAACCGGAAGGATTGTACTTTCAAATAAAAAAAGAAATTTGAGAAAATATTCAGTAGTTTTTTTTAAAGCATTTTCAAAAACAAAAGTTATTTGGCGGACCCGTTATTTATTCAAATGTCATCACGGCAAAATGATTATAATATATTTCTCCAAGGAAGAAATGCGGAAGTGTTTAGATCTGTTAATCTTAACCATAGCTGTTAAATTTTGATGACGATTAGTAATCAATTACACTGGTTGGTTGATCCACGTGGATGCTAGAGATACTATTTAGCATCAATTAGTGTCTAGGGACATCGTTTGCATACTATATCACTCCCAGTAGTCTAATGTACAGTGTCTATATCCAACCTGTTAATCGGAGATACCTCATTAGATCCCCTAGATCTATCTCATGTATCTCTGTGAGGTTTCGTAGGAAGGGACGACCTATAGTCTTTAGGCGTCTAATCATTAGAGCCGGACATCTTGCATGATCACCGATTGACCAGTGCCCGATTAGCACGGCAATTAGCATTGATATGTTCCCCCGATTTTGCCTAATCAAGGAGTTAGTCTGGTGAATGTTATATTCTGGCCACGTGTTTCTGGATATGTGGCACGTTTTCGTTCTATCCCATCTGTTGTTTGCTCGTTCAAGGTAATGCAGGATATTACCTCTTTTGACCGACCCTATAGGCGTCACCACATGGAGTTCGACCCACTTTGGCCAGTCGACCTAGCTCGACAAGTTTTTCCCTACATTCACTAACGATTTTAGATGCAGTGTTATTAGATTTAAGTGATAGGAGAGCCGCCTGGCTATCAACAAGTATTCCAATGCCCTCTGTTCTCCGTTCCATTTTGGATCCGCCGTAAATACTTTGGTGTCAAAACCTGTTAGTATTTCCTCTCTATTCCACTCTATTCTTCTGGGAAACCTGACATCGAATGTAAATGAGGGGGTGCTGTAATCGGTGGTCATATTGAGTTCTCTTGGTATTTTCTGTAGTATTCTCGCATGTGCATATGCGTAGCTCTTCCAGATTCCAAGAGCATTTATTCGAGTGGCGCTCAAGGCCGCACTAGCTGTTATGTGAAATTCAATTTGTATAATATGAAGTATTGCATTAAGGGCTTCAGCTGGACGCGCCCTCATTGTCCCTGTTATGCCGACGCAAGCGTATCTCTGAACTCTATACAACATTTTGTTGGGGGACGTCTTCCCTGCGACAGGCCACCATACCATTGCTCCCTAGGAAAGTATAGGTCTGAGTATTGGTCTCCACCAATACCACCAATTTCGGTCGGAGATCCCATCGGCTTTCCAACATTTTCTTGCTTTTTAGAAAGAATTGCATTGATTACTTAGTGCAGCATGAAAAGATATAACCATATATGGACAAATACCCCTGTTTGCAAGTTTTGCCCAAACCCATGCACTTTTTTTATGGGCCTTCAAAGATTTGGGGCCTCGGTGTCATTTTTGCAAAAAAGTGATAATTTCTTCAGGATCGTATCTTGCCAACCGTTTGGAATTTTGATTTACTCTCTGAGGGAAAGTTGTAGCTCTTGAAGTCTATTTCGTCGAAAAATAACTTATATCCTCTCTTGAATTCACTACTTAAAAGATTAGTTTGCTTTTGATATCTTGTAGAACTTTTTTTTCTGATTTAATGTCCGTAAACGTAGCAAAATAAATCAATGTTTTCACACTGAATATTGAAATTGTCAGTTGTCAATGTTGTGTGTTGTGCACTTTCTCTATAACTTTCACCGCCGAGCTCTCGTTACATCGATGTGAGCGTCGTGTCGAATATTGTGTGGGGCGTCCCCTGTTGTGTGCTGAGCTTACTGCTTTGCCTGTGCTGCAGCGGTCGGTGAAATAGCATAGTATCTCAATGTTGAAGTAAACGGTGTTAAGAATTATTCCTAACAGGTTCATATATTCTTGAGAGTTGTTTATTCAGATCTTAGGTACATTTCTGTAATTGAGTGTTTCCTTGAATTTTGAACGGTTTGCTACCTATGGGCCTGAACAAGGAAAAAAAGGTAAAAAAAATCCACATTTTTAAAGTTTTTTGCGATTTTGGCTTTGAAGATGAAGTTTTTGTGATTTTATGTGTTCACAATTTATGACAAGTGCTACAACTTTCCCCCAGAGAGTAAATCAAAATTCCGAACGGTTTGCAAGATATGAGCCTGACAAAATGATCACTTCTATGCAAAAATGACACCGAGGCCCCATATCTTTGGGGGCCCATAAAAAAAGTGCATGGCTTTATCACGTAGTTGTAGCTCTTGAAGTCCAAGTCCGTATACGATTATATTTCCATGACTTAAAAAATTACACACATTGTTATATAATCGTTGTTGCAGTAATGATTAAGTTACGAGTGTATTCAGTTTCTTAAGACTTATAATTGCTTACAATTACAAATAATCTAAAAGTAATCAGGATTAATTGCGATTAATATAAAATAGTAAAAAATTTTATTTGTAAGTACGAGAAGACACACGATGAGGACACAAACACGCAATGATTCATTTGAACACAGCCTTACTGAAAACCCTAAAGAGTAGGCTCGAGAGAATACTGGACAACCCGGATATGTCACTATTAATACAAAGTGAAAAAGCTCTCTATGATTATCAAATGTACATCAATAAGAAGAGACACTTCAATAAGCTGGACAAATTAAGAGAGGTACAAGACTGAGTACTTAACGTTGACCATCGAACACAATGGTTTGTGAATACAACGTACAAGGAAATACCAAGAGGGTCACAGTGGTTACTGTCTGTGTAATGCGTACAAATACGCATTACGAACTACAACAAACACGTTTCCCTTATTTAAGTGCTTCAAAGAAGGGGAGGAATGTAAGCAAACAATTGACGACAGAGAACAACAAGAGATATCAAGAGCGAAATTTATGAGATTGATAGATGACCACTCATACAAATTGAAACTGGACGAGCGGGACAGACAAGTGCTAGGTACAGTTGGTCGCAGGAGAAAATATTTCAATTCGAATAAAGATATTATTTTAATGAATGCGGGCAACGGCGGCAAAATGGTAGCAGTGAAATTAGAAGAGTATATGTTAACACCAAAAATGTTTGGTGGGTCAATAACCAATAATGCTGACGCTGTTAAGCGTGCCACAATTGGAGCAACGATCGCAGACGTTGTGCCATAAGTAATATCAAACAATGCTGACGCTGTTAAGCGTGCCACAATTAGAACAACGACCCCAGAGGTAATTTACGTTATGCCAGCAGTCAACGCGACGGTGCACATTTTGCGACGTCATCATTAGTTGGTAAGGTAGTTATCATTAAGAATTTTGTAATTAATTTAAGTCAGTTCATTTTGAATCATAAAATAAAGAAGTCGCTTCTCTAAGCAGCGCAATACAGGAATAAACTTTAATCTTGTTAATTGGCGCCCAACTAAATCAAGTACCCGAACAGGCTACAAGTGCAACTAAATCAAGTACCCGAACAGGCTACAAGTGCAACTAAATCAAGTACCCGAACAGGCTACAAGTGCAACTAAATCAAGTACCCGAACAGGCTACAAGTGCAACTAAATCAAGTACCCGAACAGGCTACAAGTGCAACTAAATCAAGTACCCGAACAGGCTACAAATTCAACACAATCAGCAGGAAGAGACCGTAGGACCTTCAACTGAGAGCAGCTGTGAAAAATTGACCCCTGAGTACCAACAAAGAAAAAGGATTCTGTCGACCTTCCGGCTCCCAGTATGCTAGCAATTATTTTAGTGTGAGTATAGTGATAAGTGACTAGAAGCCACTACGAATCCTACGGGACCCTCTAGCGGCAGTAAGAAAATTGTAAAAACCAATCCTGTGTAGTTTAAACATAATAAATAAGTGATTAAAAATAAAATATTCAAAATATAAAAGAAAAGAAAAATATAAAATGGCAAACCCAAGCAATTTAGTGAGACCCCCTATCCTAAACATCCAAAATCCTCCCATACCCCAAATTCAACCTAACGTGAACGCGATTGATATCGACGCGATAAGGCAAATGTGTGCAGAACAATCCCGAAATGTAGTCAGGCAAATTCTAAATCCAAACGCAGATATTTCGGGAATAGACCAAGACATAGAGGAAAGATATAGGGGAAATCTTACCGAACTGGACAAAATTCCAGACGTGGTTAGGTGTCTTAGGGAATTCTCTGGCAACCAATCCGAGTATAGCTCCTGGAAAAAGAGCGTAGAAAGAATTTTAAAACTATATGAATCCTATAAGGGAACGCCGAAATATTTCGGTATCCTCAACGTTATCAGAAATAAGATTATTGGCAGCGCTGACGCCGCCCTAGAATCTTACAATACTCCTCTAAACTGGGAATGCATTTCCCGCTGTCTGACACTGCATTATGCAGACAAAAGGGATTTGTCAACCCTGGAATACCAAATGATATCTATTGTACAAGGCAATTGTACTATACAAGAATTTTACCAGGTGGTATACTCCCACCTGTCTCTAATAACAAATAAACTCTCCAGTATGGAGATGGGACGTGAATCGTTAGATATTCTAACACAAACCTATAGGGACAAAGCGCTGGATACATTTATCAGAGGACTTAAAGGTGATTTGCCCCGTCTTCTGGGAATAAGGGAACCCACAGACCTTCCTCAAGCTCTGCATTTGTGTCTCAAATTAGAGAACCAACAATATAGAGCACAGTATGCAAATTCCCATGCAAAAACCGAGAAATCTCAACAGCAACCTCCACCTCGTAAGAACTATAATCCGAAATATATTAATCCAAATCAAGGATTTATTCCACAATCCTTCAATCAAATACCTCAAGGGTATTTTAACCAAAACCAGCCATCAATATCTCAACAACAATTCTTTAACCAGATGCCTCAACGGCAATATTATCAAAATGGCTATGGTTTCGCTCCCCAACGCCCAACGGCACCGAAGCCGCAAGCCAAACCAGAACCAATGGATGTAGATCAATCCATGCGATCGAAAGCGGTCAATTATATGAATAGGCCGGTGCAGGATAACAAGTTTGTAGGAAAAAGACCTACCAATCAATCAGCACAGGTTCATCAACCAGCGAAAATACAAAGGAATTTTCACCTCCAAACAGATGCACCTCAAAACGATTCAAATGAAGAAAACTATGCATCGGAAATGTACAATTATGAAAATGATCAAGAATTACAACCATTAGATGAATATGTTAATGAATATAACACCTTCAATCAAGAGGATGAACAGAATGAAACACAGGAATTCATTGATATTCATTTTTTAGGCTAACAAGCTCGTCCCTACCATATATCGAGTGTAGGACGAGCTCAGGTCAAACACTAAAATTTTTAATTGACACGGGATCAAATAAAAATTATGTCCAACCCGAACTTATCAAAAACCCAATTCCAAATAATGAAACGTTTTACGCGAATTCTGTTGGTGGTAAAACCAAAATTACACACCATACGTTTATAGATCTTTTCCATACAAATTCTAATGGCACTAAATTTTTTCTGTTACCAACGTTGAAATCTTTTAACGCTATCCTGGGAAACGATAGCTTAAAGGAATTGAATGCGGTTATCTTTACTTCCGAAAATTATATGTTAATAGATAATAGAACAAAGGTGCTAATAAAGCAACAATACTCCCAATCCGTAAATACGATAAACATCAGGAACAACCATATGACTCAAAAACAAAAAGTCAACCTAGATTTAATTGTGAAGAGGTATGAAAAATTATTTAGTGACCCGAATGAGAAATTAACTGTCACCACGTCGGTCATGGGTGAAATACAAACCAAGGATGAAAATTCGGTATACTCACGGTATTACCCATATCCACTGCACCTAAAAGATGAAGTCGAAAGTCAGATTAAAGAATTATTGGATAACAATATAATACGACCATCTCGGTCACCATATAACTCGCCGATATGGATCGTACCGAAAAAGGCTGACGCCTCAGGGAAAAAGAAATATCGTTTAGTTATCGATTACAGAAAACTAAACGATGTTACTATACCTGACAAGTACCCAATCCCGAATATAAATGATATCTTGCCACAACTATCCAAAAGTAAATGGTTTTCTGTAATCGACTTGAAGAGTGGTTTTCACCAAATACCGCTAAAGGAAAGTGATATGAAAAAAACTGCATTCTCTGTGAACAATGGAAAATATGAGTTCACAAGACTTCCCTTCGGGCTGAAAAATGCCCCTTCAATCTTCCAAAGAGCTCTCGATGATATCTTACGTGAGCATATAGGGAAAATTTGTTTCGTCTACATTGACGATATCATCATTTTCGCAGAGGATGAAGAGACACATCTGAAAAACCTGCAAATAGTCTTTGAGACCCTACAAGGAGCAAATATGAAGGTCCAGTTGGACAAATGTGAGTTCCTAAAAAAAGAAGTAGAATTCTTAGGGTTTATCATATCAGATTCGGGAATTAAGACAAATCCGGAAAGAGTAAAAGCGATTCAAAATTTTCCGATTCCCAACACACTTAAAGATCTCAGATCCTTCCTCGGACTTGCGAACTTTTATAGACGTTTTATCAGGGACTATGCTAAAATAGCAAAACCCCTGACAATACTTTTAAGGGGGGAAAATGGACGCATGTCCAAACATGTTTCGAGTAAAATAAAAGTAGATCTTGACGAAGAGGCTTTAAATGCCTTCAAGAAATTAAAGAATACACTGATATCCGAAGATGTCTTATTAGCTTACCCAGACTTCGAAAAAGAATTCCAATTGACTACGGATGCCTCTAACTTTGCCCTCGGCGCTGTATTATCCCAGGATAATAGACCAATAATTTTTCTATCAAGAACTCTCCATAAGCCCGAAGAGCACTATGCGACGAACGAAAAGGAGATGCTCGCAATAGTATGGGCTCTCAAGTCTCTTAGAAATTATCTTTATGGCGCAGCCAAGATGAAAATCTTCACGGACCATTTACCTTTAACGTATGCGTTAAATAATAAAAACTCGAATTACAAACTGAAAAGGTGGAAGGCCTTTTTGGAAGATTACAAATATGAATTAATGTACAAACCTGGAAACACTAATGTTGTTGCAGACGCACTGTCAAGAATTCCACAGGAGGTAACACATATTAACTCCATGACAGCAACGCAACATAGTGATGAGAGCTCATCACAGAATCTAATCCAGTTTACAAATGCACCTCTAAATGCCTTCAAAAATCAAATCATAATATCTACCGGCAGTACAGCTTCCTACAAGTTTGAGATCGTTTTTCCCACGTACCATAGACATACAGTTTCAGAACAGGTTTTATCAAAGGATATTTTGGTTCATATTCTGAAGGAATATTTAAACCCTTCAGTAACGAACTGCATTAAAACTACAGACAAAATCCTTGGTGTGCTTCAGGAGATATTCGGACAACATTTCAGTCAATATCAAGTGAAATACACTAGGATTATGGTAATAGACCTCATAGGCGAGGAAGACCAGGAAAGGGAAATTATAACAGAGCATAACAGAGCCCATAGAAGCAGTTCGGAGAATAAGTCTCAAATTCTAACAAGATTCTATTTCCCACAAATGCACGCAAAGATTAAACGTTTAACAAAATTATGCAAAGTATGTAAAGAGAACAAATATGACCGCCATCCCAACAAAATTATGCTCCGGGAATCACCAATTCCCCAATTTCCAGGGCAAATTGTTCATATTGATATCTTCATCACCGAAAAGAAACCCATTTTAACGGCAATAGACAAGTTTTCAAAATACGCACAAGCGAGACTGTTGAAATCCAGGGCTACGGAAGATATTAAGCAACCATTAAGCGAAATCCTCTTGGCATTTGGCATGCCAGAAATTGTGGTAATGGACAATGAAAAATCTTTCAACTCAACAGCCATTACGTTTATGCTAGAGAATCAATTTAACGTAAAAATATTTAAAATACCCCCATATGCTAGCTCGGTTAATGGACAGATAGAAAGATTTCATTCCACACTTGCAGAAGTAATGCGGTGCCTTAAGTCGGATGGTGCCCACAACTCCTTATCGGAACTCCTCCATAGATCCTTATACGAGTATAATAACTCCATCCACTCAACTATACGCAAAAAACCAATTGAAGCTTTCTTCGGTAAACGCATTCATTCGGACCCTCAAGACCTAGAAAAAAATAGACTGGAAATTGTTGAAAGATTAAAGGAAAAGCAAGTACGAGATCTGGAGTTTCATAATAAAAAGAAATCACCTAAGAAGGATTACGAAATTGGGCAGAAAATTTATGTAAAAATTAATAAACGGCTAGGGACTAAGTTAAGCAAGACCTATTCTGAGGAAATCATTAAAGAAAATAGGAAAACTACCATTGTTACAGAATCCGGACGGATCGTGCATAAAAATAACATAAGAAACTAATTAAAGATTTCTTTTCAGAATCATACTTGCTCTCACAAGAGCTGAAGTGCAAATTCTTGACTACTCGAATTCACAAATCGTCACCATAAACACCGGTTATGCCAAGCTCCAAACTGGAACGTTCAAACTAATACATGTAATTGAACCAGACAATTATCAAAATCTAATAGACAAAATACAACTGACCCTACACCACAACGTGAGCACATCCCATCCTCTGTACCCCTTCCTATCCCATGAAACCAATCAACTCCAAGCCCATCTCAATAGAATTAAACCCCGAGTAAGGAGATCGCTTAATTTTATAGGGTCTGCATGGAAATGGATTGCTGGTAATCCCGACCATGATGACTTCGAAATAATTAAACAAAAAATGAATAATGTTTTGCGAAATAATGATAGACAAGTAATTGTAAATAAACTATCTATAGATAATATGAATGCTCTAGCTCAAACAACTAATCAAATTGTAAAGTATTTCAATTCTCATGAAATAGTCAATGAATCACAAGTATCAACTCTTAAATACAAAATAAAATTATTAAAAGAAGAACTTTTAAGTATTCAATATGCCATCCACTGGGCAAAAGCTGGAATAGTAAACTCATTCATTCTCACAAACAACGAAATAAATATTGTTAAACAAATTTTTGAAAAGGAAGCCATCCCTTATATTAATTTAGAAGAAGCATTCGAGTTCTCTAAAGTTAAAATAGCCTCCAGCAATAGTCATCTTATTTATATTGTTACCATACCAACTACCGATGTAAATTCATGTAATAAATTAATAGTTAAACCTACTAAATTTGGAAAATACGTTAATAAGATTCTGTATAACGAAGTATTGTTATGTAACAACTCAACTTTTGGCATAAAGTACCCCTGGAAATCATACAATAAATTAACCATCTGTAATAGTATTAATGTTGAAAATATAAATAATGATACCTGCCTAACAAATTTACTGAGAAGTCACACTTCAAATTGCACATTAATAGACAATGCCGACATACCCACTGTTGAAGAAATTGTTCCTGGAATACTCCTACTAAATCAAATCAACGAAACTATTCATATTAACGAAGAACCACGGGATCTGACCGGAACCTACATTCTGCAGTACCATAATGCATCAATAGTTGTCAAAGACAAAACATATAACTATTTCCAAATGATGGATGTTCAACCTTTACCACCTATTTTACAGCCTAGATTACCTGGATCAACGATTGAGAAAACGCTTACCTTACAATCAGTAAAAGAACTTCACCTCAAGAATACCGAAGAAATCGGCCTCCTAGATGTCAAGAACAGATGGACTTCAGGAATTAATTTTGGATTATCCACCATTATCATACTATTCGTAGTGATGCTTGTGAGAGGAAGAAATCAAACAAGCAAAGAAATTGTAACCACTATACCAGCAGTACACCTCTCACTCCCTGAAGTTGCCACCACAAATTTTATGGAATCGCAACAGACCCCAAGATTGTCCCAAATACCATATTTCTAAAATGTCACGATCGAGGACGCTCATAATTAAAAGGGGAGGTGTTAACACCAAAAATGTTTGGTGGGTCAATAACCAATAATGCTGACGCTGTTAAGCGTGCCACAATTGGAGCAACGATCGCAGACGTTGTGCCATAAGTAATATCAAACAATGCTGACGCTGTTAAGCGTGCCACAATTAGAACAACGACCCCAGAGGTAATTTACGTTATGCCAGCAGTCAACGCGACGGTGCACATTTTGCGACGTCATCATTAGTTGGTAAGGTAGTTATCATTAAGAATTTTGTAATTAATTTAAGTCAGTTCATTTTGAATCATAAAATAAAGAAGTCGCTTCTCTAAGCAGCGCAATACAGGAATAAACTTTAATCTTGTTAATTTATATGAGGAAGATGGGTAATATATTGGGCGATATATGCACCTACAGACGCTTAAGGAGAGATTCCATAACAGGACTACAGGATAAGAATAACAAATTAGTGGATAAACTATACGAGGGACAATTTATTGACGCCCATGCTAGGAGGAAATTAACCAATTCAATTAACGCACCGGGTTGTGGACTATCGTATGCAAGTTTGTGTTAGATATACTTAGGAACGTGATGAAGAATTCAAAATACAACGTAAAGACGAGGATTCGGAACATGAGCATTGATGAGGGTGAAATAATAGCTTCATTTGACGTGGTTAACTTTTTCCCCATCATACCAATTAGTCCAGATCTAAGGACTATAGACGATAACTGGGACGAAATTGGACCGTATACGAATATACAACCTAACGATTTTATGAAAATTTTGACATTCTGCATTGAGGACACACGCTATTTCTAATATGAAAGTAGATTCTACAAACAGACGAAGAGTGTACACGTGGGTTGCCCTGCATCAGCAATTATATCTGACATGATCATGGAGGTAAATATTATTGGATACAGTACTCGACACATTGGGGGCGAAGCCGAAAATGTTGACGTAATATGTGGACGATTTATTTGTTGTTATCCGAAGAACTGAAGTTGCCAACATGATGACAGCATTCAATTCTTATAATAGGCAACTACAATTCACACTCGAAGAGGCAAGGCACAATAGGCTAGCATATTTGGACAGTTGGGAAATGCTCTCAAAATGGACTGATACCAAAAACCTACAGCGTCGGGACGATTGATAAATTATCATTCCAAACACCCCAGAAGGACAATTATTAACAGAGCAACTTCATTAAGAGAGTTGTGAAAATAAGTGACGCTGAATTCTACAAGACGAATAAGGGGGAAATGGTGGAAATATTAAATTGAATAGTTTCCTCAGGAAAATGATAGATAATCTTATATCACGGGCAGAGATAAGCAAGCCGAGAGAATGTCATACCGAATCTGACAGAATGTATAAAACTACAACTTATGTTCCGGATTTCTCTGAAAGATTAAAAAGTTCCAATATATATGACTTGGAATGATCAATGAAGTTGGTCGAAACATTAATAAAATATTAATTAATAAAATAATAATATTAATTAATAAAACTGTAAAATTATTGAAAACCTTTCGCGCTAGTTCATCTTCATCTATTCCGATAATATTGCCTAGCCAATGCAATTGGCCCAATTTGATCCGCCTAGCTATGTCCACTTCAGAATATAAATTATATAGCCATTGGTTATATATTATACAGCCATTGGCGACGTAGACACTCGCCGTTTTCCATAACAGGACCATACATTTTACGGAGAATTTTTCTCTGGAATACTCCCAGACATTTTTCATTCGCTTGCGATATGACCCAAGTTTCGGTCCCATATGTCAAGATAGGTAAAATGACAGTCTCATATAGCTGGACCTTTGTCCGTCGAGACTCGGCTTTGTTCCCAAACTGCTCGCTAAGCCCAAAGTAACATACATTTGGAAGCAAAATTCTCCTATTTGTCACCAACCTTCGCTGATCCTTCCCCGATACCCGCAAATCGTCCAGTAATCTCTCGCAAATTTCGCCCAATGATGTCTATGTCGTGAACATATGCCAGCAATATATGGCTTTTCGTGTTATTGGTCCTGTCCGTATTAACTGCAGCCTTCCCCATTATTATCTCCATTCAGATGTTGAAGAGATTGTACTAAATTGTGTCGCCTTGTCTCAGTCCCCGTTTGGCTTAGAATGGTTCAGTGAAGTCTTTCCTCACCTTCACTGCTAGTTAGGTGTTGGTCAGCATCATTCTACGGAGGAGAATCAGTTTTCCCTGACTACCAAGTTTAAATGGAGCTGCTTACAGTTTTCCCCGTATGGGGCTATCGAAAACAGCTTTGTATTCGACAAAAACAATTGATTTGATTTCTGTGGATCTTTCCCAGGATTTTGTGTAACATGCATATTTGGACGACTTGCCTGGTCTAATTAATTTCTTTAATTTATTTTAATATTATTGATAAAATTTATATCATTCGAAAGCAAGGATTAGCTACGGCACAATCATACCAATAAGGAATATACACAAACACAATAAATAAACAAATATCACCTAAAAGACGCGCCTTTTCTATATCAACAACATTTTATTCCTTGCGATATAAATACATTTTTAAAGCGTACACTGCTTTTTGCAGCCAACGCGATCTTGACGTGCATCTTGGCGTTTTAATCTTTTTCCAGAGTCATCACCGAGGAAATCTAAAGCTAGGTTCAAAAGTTCTTCATAATCACTTCTACCTTGTTTCAATTTGACAGGTGCCACAAAGCTTAACCCTCTAAAGTGTTATTGACAAACTCATGGTATAATTACATTCACATAGTAAAAGCACCATGCGTTGTTGTTGTTGTAGGCAAAAACAACAGGCAATTTGTTCAATTTGTTCATTCGCTTAAGTTGTCAAACTTTACTCACATTAATACCAACAACACAAGTATACAAAAAGTACAAAAACAAAATATATGTGAGTTTGAGAACTTAAACGAATATTGGGATGAAAAAAATAAAATCAGCTGTTCAAACGACTTTACCTCAGAAATAATTGTACCATGTGACAAACTTAATAGAAAGTTTTTTAGTTAGTTTTGAAAATTCGGTTTTTGTTTGAAAAATCATAGAAAACTCTATGTAGCGAATTTTTGGATAGTGTAAAAGCCAAACATTTTAAAAATGGATAGTGCTATTCAGGCAAAATATCAACTAGTTCATTTGCGCCAGTATGTGCTAACTCGTGCTCTTGAAAGTCAGAATTTCAGCAAGTTTTACTTACTTATTTGTCTTTGAAGTCCATTTTCTTGATTTCTCTTAAGCCCTTTCAAAGCCATACTTAAAGATTATTTTCACGTTAATTTTGAGTGAAAGTTTTTTTTTACGGAATTGAAAAATATTGAGCCTCTTAAAAGGTATGATTTTTTTAAGTGAGAGTCTAAATTCAAAACTCCATGAAACAGACAAGAAATCGAAATTCGCTCAGGCGACAGTTTTTTTGAAATCCAAAAAATTGGAAAAAATAGGTTCTAAGCTCAGAAAAGTCCCAAAAATCGAAATCCGAGTGTGTTTTTTGAATTCGCGAAAATGTGAAACAGCCTAACAGGCACACAGGTGTCATATTATGTAGGTGTTTGTAAACCTAACGGTGTTAAAATAATATTGAAATAAGCGTCGCCAAATTTCAACGTTTAAAGTAATTAACATCAATTATGCACGTTTGTCAACTTACAACGAAGCGAATATTTGCATGAAATCGAGACACTAGAAATAAAATGCGAGGGGAAACAAAAACCTGCACAAACGTTTAATTCCTTACATTTTTAGAACTCGCACTTAAGATTAAAATTTTTTTTGTTATTTTATTTTTTTTTGACGTCGGAGGTGCACTGATTGTGTACGCTCATCTTGTGCATGAGAGCGTGGGTTTGATACCTGTTCTGACAACCATACTTTCTTTCGAAGACGGTCACCTCGCTTAGCCATGCCGACACTTTTGAGTACATATCCATGAAAGAGTTTCTTAAAATTCTTTTCCGAACCAGTGTAAAGTTGTAGATCCCAATCAGTGAGTCTGATACTAGAAATGGCACAGTTAACTGGTTGTGAAAAGCTTTCCTCATAGTCTTCGTGGGATGTAATGGGAACCAGTGTTTTAGTTTATATTTTTTGAATCGCTTGAAAGAGGAATGTTTATATTTTGATCTAGTAGGGCATGATTTTAATTTGCAGTGTGTACACTAGGGTGTCCCAAAAATTTTTTCTTTTTCGATTTTCCTGAGTGCTCCAGCTTGATTGTAAAGCTTATCGGGTAAGGTATTGTTGAGATTTTTTCAGATTTTTCGGAAGAGGTTTAGAGGTCGCACAGGTGGAATTTCCTCCAAAAATTGGATATTCCGGACGTTTTTGAATTTTACTTAAAACTCGGGCAACAACCACGATTTTCTTAGTTTGTAAGTGAACACTTTTAAAGCAAAACGTTCAACTTTTAACGTATAACTGTTAATATTTCAATGCAAATTTAAAAAAGTAATCATGGATTCTAAAGGACGGATAAATTTCAAGCAATTCTGTAGAAAAAAAATTTTAATTTGCTGATACTGTTCCAGAGTTATACCATTTTAAAAATCTTTACCCATTGAATGAAACTAATAATACTGTAAGGTGCCTGCAAAATTTTCATCGGATTTGCTTTAAACATTGTAGTTATGAAAAAAGCTACATGCGCCAAGTTACGACAAAGAGTTACACCCAGAAAAAAACCGCCACCGAAACATATTGCAGGAAACATATATATCTTTGCAGCAATCGTATATATAGTTCCTGCAATATTTTGCCGGGGCAATTTTTTGCTGCGTGTAATTCTCTGTTGTTACTTAGCGCATGTAGATTTTTGCAATAATACAATGTTTAGAGCAAATCCGATGAAAAAAGACAAAGAGTTTATAATATTATTAGGTTCATTCAATTGGTAAAGAGTTTTAAATTCGCATAACTTTGGAACAGTTACTGCAAAATCAAAATTTTTTTTTAAAGAATTGCTTGTAATTTATCCATCTTTTAAAGTGGATCATTAGTGTTTTAAATTTCTATAGAAATTTTGAAACAAATCCGATGCAAAAATAGCAAACACATTGTAATGTTATTAGTTTAATACAATGGGTAACAGGCTTTAAAATGGTATAACCCTGGAACTGTAACGTCAAATTCAAAATTTGCTTGGAACTTATGTGTCTTTCAAAGTGCATCATTAGTTTTTTAAATTTTCATAGAAGTTTTAAAAGATATAAAGCGTTATTTACAAAATTTACCCAAAAATTACGAAAAAATTTAATACGTGGTACCTTCTTGAGGAAAATCATTGCCAAAACTGGTGGTTCGTGGATATACAATAAAAGTTTGGACGTTTAGTTTCAACTTAAAATGTTGAATTAAGAAAATCGTAGATATTGACCGAGTTTTAAGTAAAATTCAAAAAACGCCCGGAATACCCGATTTTTGAGGGAATTGGACTTGCGTGACCTCTAAACCACTTCCGAAAAATCTGAAAAATCCTCAAAAATACTTTCCCTCTAAGCTTTCAAATAAATAAAATAAAAAATAAAAATTTATTTACGGCACACCCTAGTGTACACATTTTGTATTTCAAGAATATACGTATGTCGCGGAAAAGCTCTTGACACCTCCGAAAAACAAATAAATCTTATGATAAAATCTAATGGATGTTAAAATAGAAAATCTAAAGGATGTTAAAATAGAAACGGGGAAACGGTTGCGTGTAGTAATTTAAATAATATAAGGATGTACGGGAAAATTATGAAAGAACCCACTAAATCGGTAACCATGGAAAGAACAAATTCCAAAGTTTGAAGCAACTCTTCAAAAATTCGGCAAGAAAGTGGCGATAATGCCAGAGGCTATAAATCACGTCCTAGTTTGTTGAAATTGCTAGCATCACTTTCCCAAAATGCCAGTCGTTAGTTGCAGAGTTTACAGTTTGGAAGTAACAGTATGAGATAGGCCGTTGAAAGCTTGAAAGTTTTGTTTTCCACCGAACAAAAATAAATATCGATAGACCTAGTGGATATAAGTAAGTTAAATTTCAGTGGTTTTAGAAAAGGATAAAAGTGTCTACAAGGAAGACGTAGCAGGGAAGGAGGAGTTATGGTTCGGTCGATGTATCTAATTATGGTACCATCGATTTAGTATTTGAAACAACAAAAAATTACGGGAGCATCACATATAAGGATATTGGAAGCAGCATTTCCGAAGTACAGTTACTTATTCGGAGCCTTTAAATGGAATTACCAGCAAGATTAATATTTTAAGTAATGGAAATATAACCATATACGGACACCACTACGTGATAAAAGATAAAAAAGACCCTTATCTCCTAGTTTTGCCCAAAGTCATGGACTTTTTTTTATGGCCCCCAAAGATTTGGGGCCTCGGTGTCTTTCTTGCAAAAAAGTGATTATTTTTGTCAGGCTCTTATCTGGCAAATACTTCGGAATTTCGATTTACTCTCTGAGGGAAAGTTCCAGCTATTGTCATAAGGAATACAAACTGTTGATATATGAAATCAAAATACTTCATATTCAAGGTCAAAATGGCAAAACACTTTAAAAAATTCAATTTCTTTTACCTTTTCCCCTGTTCAGGTCCATAGGTAGCAAACCGTTTAAAAAAACAAGGAAAAAATTAACTACAAGAAATTACACAAGATATCAGTAAACAACTTTCTAGAATATATGAACTTCCTACGAATGATTCTTAACACCGTTTAGCCGCAAAAGTGAAAAACTTCCCGAAAATTTTTTTAATTTCACCGTGTGTAATTTTTTAAGTCCTGGAAATATAAATATACATGGACACCACTACGTGATAAAAGACCAACAAAAAGACCCTTGTCTCCCAGTTTTGCCCAAAGTCATGGACTGTTTTTTATGGGCCCCCAAAGGTTTGGGGGCCTCGGTGTCATTCTTACAAAGAAAGTGATAATATTTTCAGGCTCAGATCTTGCAACTAGTTCGGAATTTTGATTTACTCTTTGAGGGAAAGTTGTAGCTCCTGTCATAAAGAACAAAAATTTTGAACATATAAAATCCAAAAATCTGCATCTTCAAGGTTTAAATCGCATAAAGCTTTAAAAAGTTGTATGTTTTTTTACCGTTTTCACCTGTTCAGGTCCATATGTAGCAAACCGTTCAAAATTCAAGGAAACAATCAACTACAAAAATGTACCTTAGATCTCAGTAATGAATGAGTGGTTTTTAACACCGTTTACTTCAACATTGAGATACTATTCTATCTCACCGACCGCAGCAGCACAGGCAAAACAGTACGCTCAGCACAGGCAAAAAGGGACGCTGCACACAATATAAGAATCATTCCTAGGAAGTTCTTATATTCTAGAAAGTTGTTTACTGAGGTCTTAGGTACATTTTTGTAGTTCATTATTTCCTTGAATTTTGAACGTATGGACCGGAACAGGGAGAAAAAGGTAAAAAAATCAAATTTGTTAAGGTTTTTTTGCGATTTTGATCTTGAAGATGAAGTTTTTTTGATTTTATTTGCTACAACTTTCCCTCAGAGAGTAAATCAAAATTCCAAACGGTTGTCAAGATATGAGCCTGACAAAATGATCTGTTTTTTGCAAAAATGACACTGAGGCCCCAAATCTGTGGGGCCCATAAAAAAGTCCATGACGTTGGGCAAAACTGGGAGACACGGGTCTTTTTTTCTTTTATCACGTAGTGGTGGCCATATGTGGTAATATTTTTTCGTGTTGCACATTCAAATAATGTGTCTACAAGGAAGACACAGCAGGGCAGGGGGAGTTATTGTTTGGTTGATGTATCTAATTATGGTACCATCGACTTAGTATTTGAAACAACAACAAATTACCGGAGCATCACATACAAGGGTATTGGAAGCAGCATTTTGGAAGTGCGGTTACTCATTCGGAGCCTTTAAATGGACCTACCAGCAATATTATTCTCTACTTCATACAGCCACAACTGTGAAGCGGTATATTCGTGAACAAAATGTGGATCTTTTGAATTGGCTGGCATATTGTACAGATCTGAAATCTGAATATATTGAAAAATCTTTAGGGGTGGATGTCAAGAAAAGTTTATGAAGTGGACATGTAATTTGAGCTTGGAGTTCCACATCCTTAATTTTTTTGGAGTCGTTATACCGGTCTATGCCCAACCGTATATTTCCAGTTATTTCCAATAAAAGAGTAAGTACCCACGCTGAAAAATATTGGCTTAGCAACATTTTGCAGGAACCATATACATTAAACCGACTCATTTTGTATGGGGCCAAAAAAAGTGTTTTTGTTCCACCCCCTGAAATGTTCCTTGACTTGTTTTTTTATGATTCGCAAAATATTTCGCGTCTAGGATTAAAACCCCGTGAGCTGGACCGTTTTTAAAAAAAGGCTTTTTTTGAGTTTTTTTGCAGAATATCTTTGAAAAAAGGCCTTGGCAGAACATTTGTTGGCATGTTTTTCATACCGTTGGATGCGTCTTCAAAAATGCTTTCCTATGATACTAATATTGCACATACTATCTTTAGTTAACTATCAAAAATCTTTGAAAAACTCAAAAAAAGCCTTTTTTTAAAAACGGTCCAGCTCACGGGGTTTTAATCCTACACGCGAAATATTTTGGGAATCATCAAAAAACAAGTCAAGGTACATTTCAGGGGGTGGAACAAAAACACTTTTTTTTGTCAGTCTAATATATATGTTTCCAAGCATTGCCTTCGTGAGTTGAGGATCTGATGATTTTTGATGCATTTTTGTGTGTCAAGTTATTGCTTTCAGTTGTTTTTGCAAAACAAAGCCGCAGTTGGGTCACAAATACACATGTTATAACTTATTCATCATTGTGTCCCAAACATGTTATATTGAATAGAAAACTTAACGTGTTTAGACGCAAGTATACTATATGTATTTGTGACAAGCTACAAACATGTCATATTTGCGTCCAAACAGCAAAAAACATTTTTCAGCGTGATTAAAAGGAGGTTTCTCGTTCGTTGAAAAACTCAAATTTCAATTGAATTGAATATGTCTGATTTTTTTCTTTTTCTAATGATTCTTTATTCAAGTTATGCATATAAATTTAATTACAAATAAAAATTAAATATTGTGAAATTATATAATAAAAAAATATATTTTGTTTTTGAAATTCCAACGCTATTTTGACATTAATATATTGTTTCTGTTCGCAACAGTAACTATCAGTCAGTGTCATGCGCTTTGAAGTTTGTTTATGCTTGAACAACGTTGAGAAATATGGGCGTTGCAGGAGTTCCAATAGGAAATAGAATCTGACCGAAAGTCAACATTTCTGACGAGGCACATTTTCATCTCGGCGGCTATGTTAACAAACGAAATAGCCGAGTTTGGGGATTGGAATTATAGGCCTTTCAGTGATGTTGATACTTAGGGATCTTCGATCGATACTAATTCGCACATGTAAATTGCAGAATTGAGTTTGTATATATACGATTGATGGTCAACCGATGGTATCAATTCAGGCACAGTAGTTAGGCATCTGATGATGAACTTGTCATGGAGTTCGAAATTAGTCATGCCAGTGAGTGTGTGCTTAACTGAATTGCCTATTATTTCCAACAAATGCCAACCATTTGTCAATTAGAAAAATGTTTCTGACTTGTAAACTTGTAGTAGGAACTTCTCATACATTAACCAAAAACTTGCACGTTAGTCTCGAGAAGCCAGTGTATCCATAGGGAGTGACACTTTGGTGTGGATTTTGGAGTGTTAGCATCGTAGACCCATTTATTTGTAAAGGCTCCTCGAAACGTCATTATAGGCAACAGCGTGCGATACAGGATCATGATTGCAACCTTTTAACGGGTTGAAATGGAAGACATGAGTTTGAAAAATTTTTCGAGTTATTCGTGAGATCAAACCAGAATCCGTCAACATGGTGTGGGAAATTTGGTTTGACAGGTTGAGCTACTGCGAAGAGGGCCGCGGCAGCCACATGAATGAAATCGTCGGCCATAAACAACGCAAATGTTTGTTATTTCTCTTCAGACCTTAATGTCCCAAATTACTTAAGTTTGGTTCATTTTATTCAATTTTTAAAAAGATACTTGTATTCGGACCACCCTGTAGACATTGGGTGTAATGAGAGAACAAGTTTGTATATCTCTAATCATCCTAATGCACTCCGGTTCACTTATTTAAAGGCACTAAAAATTCCACATTCAGCAGCCTGTATCTTTTGCAATTTGTGACTTTTGCAATCTTGAGATAAAAAAAAAATTGTGACAATAGTTGTTTCTTAACTAAATATCTTTTTTTGAGCAATTTATAAAAAAGAGTCCAAAAATATGCTACTTTTTTTGTTCACTTGAATAAAGGCACTTTATTATTTTTTTATTATTTTTAAAGTAAGCGATGATTTTTTATAGGGAGCGTCTGTTTTACACATTTTATTACATCTTAATCAATTTACGAGTCAAAATGGCAAAACAAAACATTTTAAATCTATCGGAAAAACTAAAATCTATGTTTACCGTTCTGAAGGATATTCTAACTGCGCAATAGCTAAAAAAATTTGGCGGAGCCCAAGTTGTTGTCAATTACATCAGCGATCCCGAGGAGTATGGAAAAAATGTTAAAGGAATGGTTTCATTGTGTTTATCTACGTATAAGAAAAGACAAATCATCAGAATTGCCTCTGATTCTGCATTCTGCTTGTCAAAAATAAGAGCTCAAGCTGGGAAGCTCAAGCTGGGACGCAAGCAAGTCATCAGTATGCAGGTTAATTAAGAGCAGTGAGTATCTTAAATGCCTGAAATTACAAAAAAAGCCGCCACTTAATGCTCCTCGTAAGGAAAAGCGGTTTCAATTCACAAGAGACTACATGGTATGGAATGTGCAGTCAAGAGGTCATGTAACTGAGTGGAGAACTGTTGTATTTACGGATGGAAAGAAGTCTAATTTGGATGGGCCGGATGGCTACAACTATTATTTCCATGATCTGCGCAAAGAAAAGTGTTTTTTGAACCGACATCACAGACGAGAAGGCGGATTTATGGTGTGGGGTGCTCTTATGTACTATGGAATCATCGATCTTGAATTTGACAGTGCAGAAATGACTGGTGCAAGCTATAAAACGTTATTGGAATCGGCTTTTCCGAAGTTCAGTGAACTATTTGGTCCCATTTCTTGGATATTGCATTCGGATAATGCCCCTATACACAATGCCAGAATAGTAAAGGACTTCAGTGCAAGCCAAAATGCAAATATTCTTGGCTAAACATTATCGAAAATGTCTGGGGTTGGTTATCTCGTAAGGTCTATTTAGGTCCATTAAGGATGCTTGGAATCACATTTCATTGGATTACATAAATTATCTTTATAGCTCGATGAAACCCCATATAGTTGAAGTTATTAAAAACAAAGTGGGTTGTACTCATTAGTAATAGTTCTTAAATAAAGTAAAATAAATTAAAAAAACAAGGAAAACTGTTTTTCATTAAAATTAGTTAAAGTGCCTTTATTCAAGTGAACCAAAAAAATTTCACATTTCTGGACTTTTTTTTATAAATTGCTCAGAAAAATTACGTTATTTAAGAAACCACTATTGTCATGATTTCTTTTATAGCTCTAAACGTCTAGCTTCCATTTCCATTTTAAAATTCTGCAATGGGTTACAAATTGCAAAAGATGCAGGCTGCTGAATATGTAATTTTTAGTGTGTTTAAATAGTGAACGGGAGTGTATGTGATATACTACTCACTTTAAGTTTGAAACGTTCGATTCCATATTCTTGTGATTCATAGTGGTTGTTGCCAATTAGGAAATGTATATACATCTTAAAGAAACATGTTATCCTCATCGTGTATGCCCCTTGACACCTCTGGGTTGTTTGATGCCACCTAAAAGAAAAATGGTTTCCCATTACATCCCATGAAGGAATCGGGGAGAGCTTCTCACAACCAGTGAGCAGTGCGCTTTCAAGTTTTATACTCACTGATTGGGACCTACAGTTTTATACCGGTTCCGAACGGTATTTTTGAGAAGCATTTTCATGGCTAAATACTCCATAGTGTCGCCGTCACTATGCGAGGTGACCGCCGTCGAAAGTAATTTTTTTTTAAGGTGGTCAGAGCAGGGATCGAACCCAGGATCTCAAGTACAAGAGGCGCACACAGTACCCATTGCACCACCGACGGCCACTGCCACCTAAAAAAAAACCTAAAAAAGTGGGTATTAATTTCATACGAGTAATTTTTGCTTTTCTGCAATTTTTATTCAATCTCTTAATTATTGAACATTTTACTAACTGAAACAAATCGTAAAGTGATTGTATTATTGCTTGAAAGCTCATTAAACAATAACGGAATTTAATTTAAATTTAAGAATTAACATTCTTAATTTCAAACCAAAATAATGTGTCAACATGAAACCTCAAAAACTTCAAACACCACATAGAATGCTATTTTGAACACCTATTGTTGTTGTCTGTCAAAATATTCCTAACATTCGGATCTTTCGAACAGCATCAGTTATCTGGAGAATGACCGTAGTATTGTGTTCAAAGATTTCAAGGAATCAAATTATTGCTACACAAAGTAGATGTGATGGTTTTATGCCAAAGACGTTAAAGGACGACAACATTTTTGATAATTTGAAAAGTGCACAACCAAAATTCCTCTCACAATCACACACACACTTGCGGACAATGGCACTAATGATAAGTTTCCCTGAGCTAATGTTGTTGTACCTACAGACGTGCATGCATACAATTTTTGTATACGAACGACTTTATCTCCTCAGTATCTAAATCAGATATATAGCAATAATTATCCTGATAGGGTGTCGCCGAACGCACATACATTTAGATATATGATAAATACGCATATATTCTCTAGGGTTTAATAACAAAATATATATAATTTCCATAGCACTAGAAAAAACACAATCCTGACATTCTAGATTATCTATCTTCTTCGTCTGCGCTCGCTTGCCTTAAGCTCATTCATTGACCTCAACATTATCACTAAAAAGATTTATGAGGAAACCATGAGCTTTCTGAATTTTATTAAACTTCGTTTTCTTCATTATTATTTGTACACAATGAAAAGGAGCTGAATCACTGTCATATACAAAAAAGGAAGCTGTATAAGGATTAATTTACATATATTTTATATAATAACCAACGATATAGGCGACATAGGATAAAAAGGTGAAATAAAGGGGGAAGGGCATAAAGTGACACTGATAAACCGGGGTTAGCTAAAGAGAGTGAAGAAGTATACATAACATAAGTATACAGCCATAAGCCAGCATACTATACCGCATGCCGGCATAAATGCAACTAGAAGTCCTTCAAATGGGCATTGCCTTTCTTTTTCTCTTCCTTATGCAGACACAAAATTTCGTTCTTGGTAGGTGATT
This sequence comes from Phaonia tiefii, assembly GCA_963931995.1. NCBI lineage: Eukaryota > Metazoa > Arthropoda > Insecta > Diptera > Muscidae > Phaonia > Phaonia tiefii. The sequence goes on along the minus strand of OZ008367.1, from coordinate 317,634,476 downwards.
GATTTGACATGAGTTCTTGAGAAAAACATTAAATGCGTGTGTACATTAGGATGGCGGTCATTTGTATATAAAATGTGTCTTTTTCCTTAGATAGAACTTTCAGAAGGGTTAGCTATCAAACGAACAGTTATTCTTCACTCACTTTTTCATACTAAACACCAGCTTCTTCATTGAGTTAATGGGGAGTACAAGGTTGCGTTTTGGAACCAACAATAATAGTTCGCTTTCGTAATGTTGCATTTTACCCTTACAACTAAATTGAACTTATAGTAGAAACAGGCTGATAATGCAGAAAATTACACATAATTTATTGTTGCCCTTTCCTAGTCAGCTGCAGAAAAAAGTCGGCCAAAGAGTTTCCTTTAATATTGCAATATCGGAAGACAGTCCTAAAATTCTTTGGAAATTTGATACATTTTTGCACGAGTGTTGATCATACTAATAGGTCACTTGACTTTAGTATTTTTGCTGATTTAACTTGCATGTTCAAAGTATCTTTAGGAGCAACTAGTATCTAAAGAGATATTAGAAATCGTATCAGTTGTGTTATTAAAATACATATTACATATATCTAATCCTATATAAAGGATTTTTCTACAGAGACGCTACAAAAGTAAATCGATATGGACAGCAAACGACGCCATATTTTTTCCCGCTCTTTTAACATTTCTCTTCAGTAATGGGAAGATATACGAGCCAACAACGAGTCGAAATTATTAAAATTTACTACCGAAATTTGGAGTCAGTGGCCTCAACTTTAAGAGCGCTACGTCCAATTTATGGTCGTCATAATCGTCCTACCAGATCAACAATGGAGCGTCTAGTGGAAAAATTTTAATCCACAGGCACAGTACAAAATATTCTCGTGCCAGTGAGACAAAGAAGTGCCCGCAGTGTCGAGAATATTGCTGCCGACACTGCGGGCTCCTCGTAAGGAAAAGCGGCTTCAAGTCGCAAGAGACTACATGGTATGGTATGTCCAGCCAAGAGGTCATGTAAATGACTTTAAAACCGTTGCATTTACGGTGGAGAAGAAGTTTAATTTGGATGGGCCTGATGGCTACAGCTATTATTTCCATGATCTGTGTAAAGAAAAGCGTTTTTTCAACCGACATCACAGCCGAGAGGGCGGCGTTATGGCGTGGGGTGCTATTACGTACTATGGCACCATCGATCTTGAATTTCAAAGGGCAGAAAATAACTGGTGCAGGCTATAAAACGTTATTGGAATCGGCTTTTCCGAAGTTCAGTGAACTATTTGGTCCCATGTCTTGGATATTGCAACAGGTTAATACCCCTATATACAACGCCAGATTAGTATAGGAGTTCATTGCAAGCCAAAATATTAATATTATTGCCTGGCCACACGATTTGCCAGATCTAAACATTATCGAAAATGTCTGGGTTTGGTTATCAAGTAAGGTCTATGAAGGAGGTTGACAATTTGATGACAAGCACTGATATTGGCCATTAAGGATGCTTGGAATCAAATTTCGCTGGATTACATAAATTCTCTTTATCTATCAATGAAAAAGAAAAAATAAAGTAAAATAAATTAAAAAGCAAGAAAAACGGATTTTAATTAAAATTAGTTAAAGTGCTTTATTGAAGTGAACCAAAAAAATTGCACGGTTTTGATTTTTTTTATAAATTGCTCAGCAAAAGTTCTTTAGTTAAGAAATCGCTATTGCCATGATTTTTTTTAATATCTCCATTTTAATATTCTGCCATTGGTTACAAATTGCAAAAGATACAGGCTGCTGAATATGGAATTTATAGTGCCTTTAAATAAGTGAACCGGAGTGTATCTGTAAAAATTAGAAATTGTTGCAATTTTGTTTAAATATTATTGCGGAAAACGTTTTTATATATTCCCAGTTTCTGTATGCATTTTCATCTGTTTATTGTATAATATTCCATTTTTCAGCTAGAAATTTTTGGAGAATGTGGAGCCAGTTCCTAGTATAAATGATTGTCAGTTTAAAGATGCAAACCACCATTATCGTAAAGCTATTCCTAATATAAAGAAATCATTATACTCATTTCACCACGAACCAAAAGTACCGTGCCAGTGAAATAAATCCTACAAGTGGGAAGATATGTTAATTCCAAAGGACGTTTTCGTAACGTGCAGCTAATCTTTATCAACCGACTGGTTAAGTGCACAGCCTACAAATGAGTAATAATATGCGACCCTGCACACAAAACCGATATAGTGTGGGAAAAAAAGTTTTTGAGTTTCCACACTTTGTTGCGTTTGCATTGAATTTCACACACTAAGTCGGGTTTTACTATTTTCTATAATTGCATTTTTACATTTCCTTCCGATGTTTTTTAGACTTCATAGCGGTTTCGTATGAAAATTAACAGTTTTTTGACATACAAATCCAAAATAAAGTATATTCATGAAATTTTTCAAATTTGGGTTTCCCTAATTATTTTCTTTTTTATTCCTTACAATTCGCTAACAAATTCTAAATTGACATTTTACTTGTTAATAGTCTAATAAATGGATGATGACTAGTAATTTCGCAATAAAGTTGCGATTGCCTTGCAGTATTATCACGCATCATCATCATTGGTTTACATCCTTATTTAGTGAAAGATGAAAGGAAAGGTGATATACTATTTTGTTTCAATTTACGGGGACAGAGGTCAAATATATCAACCCAATTATGAGTAATGGCAATGTTTTTTTTATCGTAGTAACTAAATTTTTAGTCACTTTTTCTCAAAATTATTTCTAAACGCGTATCTCGAAAATGAAGCATTTCGTTGAATAATAATTCTCGCTCCTAATGCACCCTCATTCTCTCTTGAAATTTGATGCAGATTTTCCTTTTACTTTTAAGCTCCGTCATGTCAGCATGATTATGAATTGCTGTCCCATTTTCATATTAACTCCTTCCACACTGCACCATACACACCTATATATAAGTACTGTTGGTTAGGGACCCTCTTCATCCACCTGTTTCCACGAAGAATTTGACAGCTAAATTATTGCTTCACTTTCCATCAAATTACACTGAGGTCATATTTAAGCTTCAACCTGGCCAAGAATACACACATACAACCACTCTGAAGGCAGTTCAGTGTTTGTGCGTCTGATTTTCGAAATCTATTCGAAGTGTTGGTCTGCAAAATGGTATGGGACCAAAACAGGTTAAACAGAGATAAACTTCTAAGTCTTAAGGAAATGCAACAAAATTCCTCGTATTTCTCAAAAGGTGGTGCGTGAATCCTTTATAATTTTAGCAAAATCTTTGGAAAACTGTAGGATGAAAATAAATACCAATTAACTACAATCCACGAGGGCACACAACAGGACTGGGATAATTATAAAAAATAACTCAACCAACACCAACGTGTGTTGTATGATTTATATATAAACATATATACGAAAATACGTTACAGTAAAATACAATAAAAAAATCACATGACGTGTCAGGGGACCCCTCGTTGAAACGAAGTTCCTTTCGCTATATATTATGGACTAGTAAGTTCCAATACGCCTTAGGCGCCCGTTGAAAAATACGACAATTTAAATCGATCTTTAAGAAAATATACTTCTTTGAAATGGTAAACTTTTTTTAAGACAAAATTTTTTTATTTTTTGTTTTTGTATTTTGATTTTTAAAAAGAGGGTTATTTATTTTTAAGTAATTTTTGTAAGAATATGCATCATATTTTCCCGAGAAGGTAATGTTTATAAAGAGAGGTACTTCTTTTATTAAAAGCTAATGTTTTTTTAAGAAAGTACTAATTAAGTACTATTTTTAAGTAGAAGTACTTTCTGTAAGAAAAAGCCAGAAGAGTATTACTTTTTTTACAAAAAAGTACTTTTCACAATAAAGGTGCTATTTAAAGAAAAGTCGTTTTTTAAGAAAAGGCAATTTGTTATAAGGAAATTTAACTTTTTAAAGAAAAGGTACTTATTTAAAAAAAATTACTTTTTTTTAAGAAAATGTACTTTTTGTAAGAAAATTTACTATTTTTAACCAAAGGTACTTCTTTAAGATAAGGTACTTTGTATAAGAATATGAATAGGTACTTTTCTGAGATAATTTACCTATTTTCAGAAAAGGCACTTAGAGGGCGGATCAATAAATCCTTGACTTTCAGAGTGAAACACAGTTTTTTTTGGGAAAAAATTTATTTTCCAACTTAAACTCCTGTTAGCTCCATACACTTAGTCCAACTTTTCTCCAATTTTTGTGTCCCTCCACAAAAAATAGAATTTTTCGAGGTCCATAAAATAGACACTTGATTGATCAATAATTTCATCGTTGGAGCTAAATCTATTCCCAGCGAGCAATTTCTTTAGGTTTGGAAATAGGAAATACTCACTGGGGGCTAAATCCCGAGAATTTGGCGGATGAGGTATCAATTAGTAGCCCAATTCATGGAATTTTGCCACTGAGACTACACACGTGTGCACCCGTGCGTTTTTGACCTGACAAACGGAGCATCCATCTTGCAGACAGCATTCTTAAACCCAACTGATCATTTAAAATCGAAACCATAGTGCCCTGTAATATGCCTATGGCATCAACAATCTAACGCACTTTTGCCCTCCGACCGGCAAACGCCATATCGTGGATTTTTTCGACATTTTCGGGTGTATGGACCTCAATTGGCCGTCCGGAACTTAGTATCGTTTGTACTTGTGCGACCACAACGAAAGTCAATGTACCACATTTTTACCATTCAAATCGATTGTGGAGAGCCCTTATAGTATTTATCAAGCTTTTCCTTGGTTTGGTTGACGATTTTTTTTCGCAAAAAATAATGTTTAATGAGAACTCGAAATTCACTCGTTTCCATTTAAAAAAAATGCACGAGGTTGTGTGTTTTGAACAGCTGTTAAACGCAAAGTAAATGACGGAACTTGCTCAAAATTTGACAGTAGTCTACTAACAGGTGTTACTTGACTTTAACTTTGACATAATTTAAATGCAAGCGTTTTATTTGAGAGATCCCTAGAAAATTAATTAACTAATTCATTTTAATTACGCTCTTTATTGAAAGTATCTAGGCCATTGTTGTTGAAGTGCTAAGTAGGCGGACCATTGTACAACCCCATCATGAAGAAGAATATACTTATTGAGGCTAAGAGAAAAATTATTTTCTAGTTTTTAGTGCATTTATAAATAAAACACTGTAACTTAATTTTTTTTAAATTATTTTTTTTAAACTTCTTTCAGTTTCGATTTTCTGAATTTACTTTTTATTGGGTTCAGAAGTACAATATATACCAAATATTGGTCACAGACTCCACCTACAAATCCAATTAAACAAGATTATTTCCAACATACATGACACATCTAGATAGTCTAGACAAAATACAAAGCAAAAGTAAACAATAAGTAAAGAAATTACAAACGTAGCAATGTTTGGCGATATGTTATCTAAAGACCCGTCTACATCGAATTGCTAATAAAATTAAACTTTTACCTCTAAAAGTATAACATGCAAATTACTGTCTGTTTCCGAGACTGAATAGCTATTATTATTTCTCTATCAACCTTTCTCCCATTCGAACTCGAATACAGTTGACTTGATTTGCAGATGCACTGAGCCAACACATCTCTGTAGTAGACGAGCAATAACGACGCTATTGACAAACAATTTAGCTTTAGATTGGCAAATACATAGAATTTAATGGATGTCCCAAAGTGATAATTCCGCTGGAATTACTCCATCTTATAATTACTGGCGTGTAACTGCTACTTTATTCAATCAAACTGTACAAATTTCGAAACACGTATGATTAATATCTATTATTATACTGTACATCATACGCCTTGAAATTTTTTGAATTTAGTTTCATATTGTATTTTGTAATATTATAAATTAAGAGCCATGAATGTCCCTTCTAATACAACATAACTTGAATACGAAGGACACAAATTGCTGTCATTACATTGGTAATATACGTGTCCGAAGAGTGTTAAAAAAATTACGTCAAAATTATTACTTTTAAAATTATTACTTCTGCGTCTGGACTTCATGTATGTGTGATGAAATTTATTCGATGAGTATAATAAATGAATGTATTGTTTATACACTGCCGCTCACTGGAATAGCTCCCTCTTTGGAGAATGTTTTATCTGCTTGCTTTCTCCTAAAATAATAATTCTAATGCATTGGCTGCTTTTTACAAAATAGTTTGTTTAATTATAACATAAGATTGCTTTAATTCTATTAGCGTGAGACTAGTCATGCCAGTCATTTCCAACAAAAGACCAAAAATGTTCATGACTTGTAAGCTTGTAGTATGAATTTTTCATACATTACCCAAATAAAGGGGTTTTCAACAGAGACGCTACAAAAGTTAATCGATAGGGACAGCAAACGACGCCATATTATTTCCCGCTCTTTTGACATTTCTCTTCAGCAAGGTTTGCCATTTCATCATGGAAAGATATACGTTGGCGAAATTATTAAAATTTACTACCGAAATTTGGAGTCAGTGGGCCTCAACTTTAAGAGCGCTACGTCCAATTTATGGCCTTCGGCGATAAGGCTCATTTCTGGCTGAATGGCTTCGTCAATAAGCAAAATATGCGTTATTGGTCAGACAGCAATCCACACGTAATCCATGAGTCATCATTACATCCCGAAAAAATTACGGTTTGGTGCGGTTTATGGGCCGGCGGCGTCATTGGGCCGTACTTCTTCCATGATGATCAAGACCGGCACATTACTCTACTGATAACCGAATATTTTTGGCCCCAAGTGGATAATATGGACTTGGAGGACATGTGGCTCCAACAGGACGGCGCCACAAGCCACACAGCGAATGCCACAATCAATTTATTGGAAACCAAGTTTGGTGAAGGTGTTTTCTCACGAAATGGCCCAGTTAATTGGTCGCTTCGGTCGTGCAATCTGACGCCGTTAGATTATTTCCTATGGGGCTCCGTCAAGTCTATGGTCTATGCCAACAAGCCAGCGACGATTGATGAACTTGGTACGAATATCGAACGTGAAATTGCAGCAGTATCGGCCGATTTATGCTTGAAGACCGTCGAAAATTGGGTTCAGCGTCCGGACTTCTTCAAGCGTGCCCGTGGTGGCCATGCAAAAGAAATCTAGTTCCATACATAATGACATCGAACGTAGTTTTGCAGGAATTAAGAATTTCATTGGTATCTAAAACCGGGTTTGTTTTATTTAAAAAAAACTTTTGTAGCGCTCTTATTGAATAACCCTATATGTGTGATGAAATTTATTCGATGAGTATGATAAATGAATGCATTGTTTATACACTACCCCTCGCTTGAATGGCTCCCCCTTTTGAGAATGTTTTTTCTCCGTGCTTTCTCCTAAAATAATAATTCTAATGCATTGGCTGATTTTTACAAAAATAGTTTGTTTAATTATAATAAATTTTATTAGCGTGAATCGTTAAAGAAATAAAAAAATAACATTCAAAAACTCAAGTTATTTTTTCTTTGCTCATTTGAATAGCGCCACCATATTTATTTCGGTCCTTATTTAGAATCTTCGTCCTTATTTTGAATGCATTCATATATCGTACAAATCCCTAATTACGTCCAGCGAAATGAATGACAAGCCGTGTGTACTCGCATCAATTAGTTTGGTTGTATTAGAATAGTGCCTTCCTCTGTCGAACACTTTATGAGCAATTTATCTCCACACATTTTTGATAATGTTGAGGTCAGGCGAGTAGGGCGACCTATTAAGCACGGCAACATCTTGACGCTCAATCCACAATTCAACGGCTCTGGAGGCGTAGTTAGGGACGTTCACCTGCTGAAATGACCACTTCAAAATTGTATAAACCTCTGGAGAAGCCTTTTCCAGTACGACTTTGTATGGCATCGCATTCATTCATTCTTGACATTAAAAACTGAAGCTCAATGAATCCATATTACGTGCTAAGTTTTTTTTCCTCCTAGGGTAACAACCATTTGTTAGGGGGTGAGGGATAATTGTTCTTCTTCCATCCCAAACCAAATAAAATTCTTGAAATATCTACTGACTCGATTGATAATGCTAACGTGTTAGCAGAAATATTTGCTGGAAGCTCAACTCTGTGGAATAGCTGTCAACTACTCCCCGTGATCGGATACGTATCTTGTTCTATGCCTGATATATATGTTTTAATGCGTGGAATCAAAACAAAAAATTTAAAACTATTTCCATTTAGCCTAATATTTTCTCCCACTGCATTCTTTATATCCTGCTTTTGGATAAACCATAAACTTTTCCAAACAATTCGTTTGTTTAATCTCCTTGTTTTATATTATTTTTAAAACCACTGTATTTGGCGGTTTGCTATTGGTCTGGCACATAAACAAAACCAAATCAAAATACGGATAACTTTAAGTTCTCCATATCTGCGGTCGCGTTCTTCAAATATTTACACTTTTGTTTCTGTACAACTTTAACGTATGCTTGAGTATATAATACCCCTGCCCATACATCATAAATAATAACCATCCAATATCCGACCACCCAATGGCGGAAGTTTCGAAGCAACCGAATAATAATGGGGACATTTTGTTTAAACTCTTCTTCTACTCGTTCCGTGTTGTTCTCGTCTCTGTGGGCCCCTCATTCTCGATTACAGTAAGGAAATATTGTGTGACTATTGGAATTGTTGCTAAATAATAATGAAAAGAAAGGACCCTTTTAAAGAAAAATGGAAATAATAATAATTATGCAATTGTAGAACAAACTGTATATGAATGAAGGAAGACAAGAGAGTTTTGATAACATCGCTTGCTTATATTTATAATCGCTTATTTTATATGAAGCACTTAGTGAGGACTTAGCGATACGAGTCATTTTCGCATAGTTTATACTTATTTATACATATTTCGGGTAATATTACTTGTCGCTAAATATCAGTTTGCTGTGGAACTTTTCCAGTGTAATAGATGTACGTGTAATTTGAGGTGCCAATATCGAGTCCGATCATTACCTGGTGCCTGCGAAAGTTCGCACAAGATTGAGCAGGGCGAAAAACGTTCGAAGCCGAACACGGGAAAAGCTGGATATTGACAAGCTACAAATGCCGGAGATATCAATGTCCTATCGACAGACGCTCTCTTTCCTGCTAGAGCAGAATACCTCCCTCCCGAAGACCCAGATGCGCAGTGGAAGCACATCTCCCATTCTTTGGAAACCGCTGCAAGAACTGAACTTGGCTATCAACAACCGCAGAAGGATAAGCCATGGTACGACGAAAAATGTTGCATTGCAACTGATGAAAAATACGCTGCGAAACGAAACAGTCAGTTACAACGCGTGTTGCGAGTGAGCGGTACAAGTAGCTAAGAAGGGTGGAAAACCAACTATTTAGGCGGAAAAATGGCAGTGGGAGTAGAGAGAGAGAGAGAGAGAGAGAGAGAGTGAAAAAGCCGAAATGTGCAGGACGAATGTTGAATTCCGAAAGTTTTTCCAGAGGGTAAGAAGATTGAATAACGGGCCTAATAATGGGCTGCCCTCCTGCGAGGACGAGAATGGGAATCTGGTGACTCAGTCTGGTGTGCTCAAAATGAGACCAATTTTCAGCACTACTCCACTCAGATTCTTCCACCAGTGATAGTGGAAGATAGTGTAGATTGTACTCCCCCCCAAGCAAGACGAGATTAGTACGGCGTTCTCCTGCCTGAAGAATAATAAAGCCGCTGGTGCGGATGGCCCAACCGCTGGACTTTTTAAGGCAGGTGGCGAACGACTGCTAGCCCACATGCATCAGCTTGTATGCGGTATATGGCTGGGGGAATCTATGCCCGACGATTGGAGTCTCCGTGCATTATGTCCTGTATTCAAAAAGGGTGATCCGTGTGTCTGTTCCAACTATCGCGGTATCAGTTTTTTATCCATCGTGTATAAGGTATTGTCGAGCGTATTATGTGAAAGACTAAAGCCAATTATTGAAAACCTGATTGGACCTTATGAGTGTGGTTTTAGACCAGGCAAGTCAACGACTGACCAAATATTCACGCAACGCTAAATCCTGGATAAGACTCACGAAAAGAAAATCGATACATACCACCTTTTTGTCGATTATAAAGCTGCTTTCGATAGCCCCATACATAAAGAGAAAACTGTACGAAGCTATGTCTGAACTTGGGATTCCGGCAAAACTGAACCGCCTCAGTAGAATAACACTGGCCAACACCAAATCAGCATGAAAGTGGGGAAAGACCTCACTGAACCATTCTGAACCAAGCGAGAACTTGGAAAAGGCGACACACTTTCGTGCAATCTCTTCAACATCTTAATGAAGATATTAACGAGAAAGGCTGCAGTAAATAAGAACAAGACCATTAACACGTAAAGCCATATGTTGCTGGAGTATGCTGACGACATAGACATCATTGGGCGAAAGGAATCAGCGAAGATTAGTCTTGCTGTTAATGAGGGCAAGAGAAAAATGATGGTGGTGTCGACGACTAGAGAAACCTGTCGACTTGGTCCGCACTTGAACGTTGACAACCGATTTAATTTTGAAGTGGTAGATAAATTAGTCTACCTTGGACCCGCCGTGAACAAGGACAGACAACGTCAGCCTGGAGATAAATAGGAGAATTGTGCTTGCAAATAGATGCTATTTTGGGCTCAGCAAGCAGTTTAGGAACAAAGCCCTCTCTTGACGGACAAAACTCCAGCTATATCAGACACTCATTTTACCTGTCTTGACATATGGCTCTGAAAGTTGGGGCATATCGCAAGGGGATGAACAACACCTGGGAGATTTCGAGAGAAAAATTCTCCGTAAAATATATGGTCCGGTTGGGGAAAACGGCGAGTACCGACGTCGCTGGATCGCAGAGCTATATAGCCTATATTCTGACGTTGACATATTAGGCCAATTGCGTTGGCTAGGCCACGTTATCAGAATGAATAAAAATGAGCCAGCGCGAAAGGTTTTCGATAACGTTCTCGATGGAAGCAGGAAAAAAGGACGACCAAGACTCCGCTGGAAAGACCAGGCCGAAAAATCCTTCCGTATCCTTGGTGTTACCAACTGGCGAGAAAAGGTGAAGGATACAGCCAGTTGGAAGAATATGTTGAAACTTGTTTAATTTGTTTGTTTAATTAATATATGTATGTAAGACGTCTGACCTCATGAAGTTGTAACATAGTCAATAAAAGTAAAGTAAAGTGGAACTTAGCGAGCGACAATCGCTTCCTTGTAAGCAAAACACGACTAAGCAACGACACGGAACAGGAATTTGCTTAAAATTGTCTTCACAGTCAAACCCATTCACAAACAGTGTAGGTGTAGGTGTGTATGTGACGGATGACGTGAATAAAGATTATGGTACGTATGATTAGTTTTTATTCTAATAACATAATTCATACGTATGATTAATATATGTGGAAACATTTTATTTATACAACACATACGCTCCCTACAGAGACTATCAAGGCACCAACACGTCGAACGCGACCACCACAATCACCACAGCAACTGCGCGCGTGGTCTCATATAATACTCGAACATATTTTTATAATTCGGTTTTAATGTTTCCCTTCTTACCACAATAGCGTAATTAAGTATACATTTACAGCCATTCCTTTTAACCAAATTCTTGACAAATTGTCGGAGCATGTACCACACAATTTCTTTGCAACCGTTTTGTGAGCTCGTTTATTTCTATAATGTTATTTCCCCGAAATAATTATACCTCCATATATCGCACGCGTCATTTTGGCTCTTCTACACATTAATTCTATAAAGTTACAATACATACATATGTTCTTTTGGTTCATGTGAGTCACTTTAAATTTCTTTAAGAAAAAGTACTTGAGAACACCGGTTTAAATGTACTCGAAGGAAATGCGGAAACTTTTAGAATTAAATTTTTAAGAAAATCATGGAGGGACTTTTGACGTGTGGGTACACTTACGTTTCAGTAGATCAGCTACACCGTGCAACATCAATTTTGTGGGTCAAAGATTCGTTCACCAGGTGCATACACTAGGTGGCTATAACCAGGCTCTTAAACCGCGGACCGCTGTATAGTTGAAATAGTTTTCTACAAGCGCACAGTGGTTCAAAGTTCACAGTCAATGCGAATTTAATAAAATTTCTTACATCTAAGAATTTTGGTAAATATCGTTTGAATCCAATATTTTATAACCAAGCTAACTAACAAGCTAAGTTTGTCAAAAAAGTACTCAACATTCCCAACGGTTTGCAAGATATGAGCCTGACACAATGCTCACTTTTTGGCAAAAATGACACCGAGGCCCCAAATCCTTGGGGGCCCATAAAAAAAGTGCATGACTTTGGGAAAAACTACGAGACACGGGTCTTTTTTTTAGGTCTTTTATCACGTAGTGGTGTCCGTATATGGTTATATTTCCGTGACTTGAAAAACTACACACAGTGTAATACAAGATTGCGCAACAGGAATGTCATAATGTCCTCACGACATTTTGTTAGAAATGAAAAAATCGGTTCTGTTTTCACAAAAACTTTATTTGAAGATGTTCAGTTTATTACATTACGTTTCAAAAATGCGATCGATTAAATGACCGCCTCGCGAGTTGATGCACAAATTGGCAATTTCTTTTTCAATCTTAGCTTTCAAATCTTGTCAGGTTTGTGGTTTGTTGTGGTAGATGCTAGATTTTAAAAAGCCCCAAAGGAGAAGTCTGTCGCCGTTAGATCTGGGGATCTCGACGGCAAGTTCAAATCTCCAAAACAGGAGATCACTCAGCCCGAAAATTGGTGTTTCAAAATATTCATCGTTACTCGAGGTGTGCGAGCGGTTGCTCCGTCCTGCTGCCACCAACAATTCTCTGTAAACAATTCAGCAACTTGTGGATAAAAAACTCGTTTAAGATCAACCTTTAAAGCTTACCAGTTACGGTTGCGGAGGTTTCAACGGCCTCCTCAAAAAATGTGGGGTAATCTTTTTATCACTGCAACTGCCACAAAACACAGTCACTTTAAGGGTATGCAATGGCTCTTCTTGCATTTGATGAGGGCTCTCTTTGCCCCAAAACTGCATAATTTTTTTGTTAGCATAAACACTTGAAGTGGATTTCGTCACCCATTATGATTTTGGCCACGAAGTCAGCATTTTCTTGCACCAATTTAAAAGTGTATGTAAGTAAACTAATCTCGTTTGAGGGTCAGCATGCAGCAAGTCGAGAACGGGTAGCACTTTGTACGAGAACATCATCAAGTCTTTCACTAAAATTCGTTATAGAGAACGTTTTCTGATGCCTAATTGTGTACATCGTCGGCTCGTCGATATTTGTGGAATCTCTCTGATGTCCTCGGCCACAGCAGCAATGCTGTCGGTCGAACGTACAATACGAGACCGCACATTTCTTGCGACACATCTAGTAGCCCGAGTTTACATGAGGCGCTTAGTCAAATTCTAAGTTGTTCGCGCACATGGTACACAGCGACGAGGAAAACGACGACGAAATTCACGCTGCACTAAAACAACAAACCGAAAATTGGTCAAATGAGCAGTAACTATAATTCCACATTCTTCAGGTTTGTATCGCTCCACTGTTAAAAATGGTTGCTCGTTACATCCCATGAAGGGATTGAGGAGAGCTTCTAACAACCAGTGAACTGTGTGCTTTCTAGTTTTACACTTATTGATTAGGACCTAAAGTTTTACGCCGGTTCATTACGGTATTTTGAGAAGCTTTTTCATGGCTACTTACTCGACAGTCTTACTACGCTAGGTGGCCGTCGTTAAAAGAAACGTAAGGAGGTCTGAGCAGGGATCGAAACCACATTTCATGTACTAGAGCCACGCACACTAAACTTTGCACCACCGACGTCCACAACACTCCATTTCATGTTACTAAATTATTTTCTATATGTCTGGAACATAGATTTGGGGGCGAATAGACACCAGTTGCAAAAATTAAAGCACATTCACAACAGGAAGTTACTTTTGCGCCAACTTGTACAATCAGACAGACATTAGTGGGCGGTTACTAATATTTTGCATCCCCATACAGATACTAATATTCCTGAACTGAAACGTTCATATATGTTACTTGACCAAACTAAAATTCAAGTTGCAATCAGTAATCAACATTGCTTGTGAAACATATCTACTGTGTGTCTGTCGAGAGCCCATGAACAATAACTGATAATGAAGCCATTCCGTATTTGTGTAGTATTGTCATCCTGAGGTGTCAGTCTTTGCCCAATATACTGTGCCGGTTGTATATCGATAAGGCACGTAGTAAAAAAACTAGAGTCGTTATGATATTTTTCTCATTTAATTATTCTGGTCCAGGTACTGGTTACCATATAAGTAAATAATGTTTTATCCATCATAAGTAGAGACCGGTGACATGAGAGTTTGTTACATGAGTGAAAACTTGCCAATCTAATGTTTGTTACTCTTTCATAAACCTACTTATGCCCATTATATGACACAATCTTCTACATATACACTCCGGTTCACTTATTTAAAGGCACTAAAAATTCCATATTCAGCAGTCTGTATCTTTTGGAATTTGTAACCGATTGCAGAACTTTAGACATCTTGAGATATAAAAAAAATCATGACAGTTGTAGTTTCTTATCTAAAGAACTTTTTTGAGCAATTTAGAAAACAAAGTCCAAAAATGTGCTATTTTTCTGGTTCACTTGAATAAAGGCACTTTAACTAATTTTAATGAACAACAGTTTTTCTTGTTACTTTATTTAAGGACTGTTAGTAATGGGTACAACCCCTTTTGTTTTTAATAACTTCAAATATACGGGGTGTCATTGAGAGGTAAAGAGAATTTATGTAGTCCAACGAAATTTCATTCCAAGCATCCTTAATGGCCTGAATTAGTGACTGCTTGTCATCAAATTGTCTACCTCCTTCATAGACCGTACGCGATAACCAAACCCAGACATTTTCGATAATGCTTAGATCTGGCGAGTAGGGTGGTCAGTCAAGAATATTAACATTTTGGCTTCAATAAACTCCTTTACTACTTGGCGCTGTGTATAGGGGCATTATCTTGTTACAATATTCAAGTTAAAATAAATAAATAAATGGTTTCCCATTACATCCCATGATGGGACCGGGGAGAACTTCTCACAATCACTGAGCTGTGCGCTTTCCAGTTTTCACTCACTGATTGGGACCTACAGTTTTACTCCGATTCCGAACGGTATTTTGAGAAGCTTTTTCATGGCTATATACTCGATAGTGTCGCCGTCACTATGCGAGGTGACCGCCGCCGAAAGAAACTTGAAGGTGGTCAGAGCAGGGTTCGAACCCAGGATCTCATGTACAAGAGCCGCGCACACTAACCATTGCACCACCGACGGCCACCACCACAATATTCAAGTTATGGGACCAAATAGTTCACTGAACTTCGGAAAAACTGATTCCAATAACGTTCTATAGCTTGCACCAGTCATTTTTGCACTTTGAAATTCAAGCCGTCTCGGCAGTGATGTCGGTTCAAAAAACCTTTTCTTTGCGGAGATCATGGAAGTTGTAGTTACAGCAATCAGTCTCATCCAAATTAAACTTCTGCTCATCCGTAAATACAACGGTTCTTCAGTCATTTACATAACCTCTTGGCTGCACATCCCGTACAATGTAGTCTCTTGCGAATTTTCCTTACGAGGAGCATTAAGTGACGTCTTTTTTGTAATTTCACGTATTTAAGAAAGTCCCAGCTCTTAATTACTCTGCGGACTGATGACTTGCCTGCTTCCCCTTCCTCTTCAGCTTGATTTCTTATTTTTGACAAGGATAAGGCAGAATTAGAAGCAATTCTGATGATTTTTCTTTTCTCATACGTAGATAAGGGCAATGCAACCCTTCTTTAAAAATTTGCTCCATACCCAAAATTTCAGAAGATACAGTCTGCTGAATATGCAATTTTTAGTGCCTTTAAATAAGTGAACCGCAGTGTTTGATGAGGTTCGAATGCTGTGATAGTGGCAGGAAGGTTTTATAATGTATAATCAGCAATAGAACATGAATAGAATTGTCGATGAATTGAAAAAGAATAAAATATGAGCATTTCCATTATGTTCAGCACGGTTTCAAAGTTAACAAGTGCCATTTATCCTCTTATAATTTCGAACATTGCAGTTTAGTGGTTTAGACGAATTTTTCACTTAATGACAGTGTCAAATAACAAACTGTGTATACGTTTGCGTTACTACATAAATATGTGTTCACCTGCACATCGATATCCATTTATACTCTACTTGGATTGAAGTGTCATGACATGATGCTATTAACATGAAATATAACTTACGTGAGGCTTAAACTCTGCTCAATATTTGCGTTGCAATATTTTCCATACGATAGATATACAATTTGAAGCATTGCCATCATTGGACAACCTCATGATGAATATACGAAATTGGTGTTGCATCTGAATGATACTGAGTGGATAAACTGTCGATGCATTGTTTTTTTCGTACATTGAAACTAAAACCACTGAATTTTGTAGGCTCGAAGCTTCTAGTTTGCTGTGTGCCATATCAAGTGATCCTTTATGAATATGTAGGCGAAGGCAAAATTGATTTTATTTGATATCAGAATTAAGAAAATTGGTGCGTTTTATTCTCATCGGGAACGTGCACGTATCGTATAGTTTATCCTATAAGATAGTTTAATGATTTTAATTGTAGGCAAAGGGTGTATATCCATGGCGAGTTTTAATATGAGACCAACAATATTCTGTTGATGTTACACTCCGGTTCACATATTTAAAGGCACTAAAAATTTCATATTCAGCAGCCTGTATCTTTTGCAATTTGTAACCGATTCCAGAACTTTAAAATGGAAATGGAAGTTAGACATCTTGAGATATAAAAAAATCATTACAATTGTGGTTTCTTAACTAAATGCCTTTTTTTGAGCTGTTTATAAAAAAAGTCCAAAAATTTGCTATATATAAACCATTAACAAAATTTGGTTCTGGTATAAGATTCGCCAAAGGCTTGTAATTTTGTACTTGGAAATGGGTGGCAGTCAGTGCTGCAGGGGTTATTGAGCGAGGCTTTTGTACATGAAAATGTGGGCTCGAAACCTGCTTTGAATACGTTAAATTTTTTTCGTAACCGGTCACCTCGCTTAGCAATGGCAACACTATCAATTAAATAGTTATGAAAAAAAGTTCTTAAAATATCGTTCGAACTGGTGTAAAACTGTGCATTCCAATCAGCGAGTGCAATAATTAGAAAGCCTTCAGCTCGCTGGTTCTGAGTAGCTTATAAAAACGTCCTAAAAATATACTTAAAAAAAATACGTTCTATAAAAAAATGTTTTCAAAAAGGTTTATCATTTTACAAGAAGTATCTTTTCTAAAAGATCCATTTAAATTATCGTATTTTCCAACGGGCGTTTTAGGCGTGTTGGAACTAACTAATGCACAATATATAGCGAAAGGAACTTCGTTCCAACCGGGTGTCCCCTGACAACTGCTGCATTTTTTAAAACTAAGAATGGACAAATTTGCCATGCCTATTTTTTAACGTCCATATAAAAGTTGCTCTGCATCGCGGTTGGTGTCCAGAAATCACAACCTACCTTAGTGAAAATTGGTCATCGACTTTTATATTGCTGGAGCCAGAGCCGTCTAATTTTGGGCAGACTCTACAGCTGTAATTTATTGCCAACAGTCGTTATCGATGGCGGGTTTTATTTAATTGTGTAAAGGATTTTATGAAATTTAAAAAAATCATCCCAGATTTGATAAAAATTTTAAACAAAAACGATTTATCGTTATTGTTGCTGACGATATAGAATAGGATTTGATTCAAATTGAAACTGCTAACTTTTGTTTCATTAAAGGATTTGATGAAAATGTGTTAATGAGTTAAACTTTTATCTGATTTATATAATTGATATTTAAATAGTTAGTGATACAATAGCTACTATTTATAAATACTAAATTAAAGTTTCTTTATATTTTCAGATAGAACAAAGTCTGGCGTGAAATGATTCCTGTGACATGACAATTACTTCATCATTCTATGAACTATTATCTTTCGAAATTTAAGTTTTAGATAATCTAATAAATACTAATGTCAAAATGTAAATTAGACTCTTTCTTTATTGTTAGAAAAAAGTAATTAGAATTATTTTGAGGTAAGTTGCTGTTTATGGGTCGATCAACTGCAAATCGGAGAAGCGTTAAAATATTATATTGGCGGAATTGAAATATGTAAGAGAACGGAAATCAATAGTCGCACAGAGAATCAATGGTAAACAGAATAAATATTAATTTAATTAACTGCATGAAATATATATCGTCGCTGCGCCAACGAAATTAGTTATGTGTAATTTTTTGAAAAAATTTTTATTGCAAAATTGAAAACCATTTGCATTTATACAAATGCTCACGCACGTCTTTGCTGGTATTTGCATCGGCTTCGAAGTTTGCAGTACTCACAAGGACAGACTTCTAGAGCAGATGTTTCAAGAAAATTTTAGTTTTTTTTTCCTGAAAAGTTAGTAAGAAACACATAGCGATTTTCGCTGGCGCTGCTACCATATTTCCTATTTCTTTCCAATTAATATGTTTGTTGAAATTCAAGGTAAATTCTATTGGAATTGCAGCAATGTTATCCAATTTCGATTACTGATTTCAACTCGAATTAATCTGTAATACAATAGCAACCTCCAGCAAAAGCAACACTTGAATTCAAGTCGAACATTAAAGTTGAATTACAGTTGAATTCAAGACTGGTATTATAGCTTAGTTTATAACGAAATAAATATAAATAAGTCCAAGCTTTAAACCAGTAATAGAAGACTTTATTTCCAGCAAACCTGGAAATTGTTTGCAATTGTTTGTTTGATATCAGCTAAAAATACGCACAGGCTATCACTTGAATTCAAATCGAACATTAAAGTTTTATTACAGTTGAAACTTTAATTTGTATCAAAATAAATCCAAACTTTAAACCAGTATTAAAAGACTCGTATTCAAGCTTAACTTCCATTAGAATTGCAAATTCGAACGAATGCACTGTTTGTTTGATATCAGCTAAAAATATACACAAGCTGAAAAATCGGTAGTATTATTGTTGTTTGGATGCGACGAATACGTGTGTTTAGAGCTTGTCGCAAATATAACATATTTGTGTCCAAAATTGTGTTTACTATTTAATATTACATATTTGAGACACAATGATTAATATGCGATAATATATGTGTTTGCGACCTAAATATATATGTGTTTGTAATACAAACACAGCTGTGTTTTTTGTACTGTGTATGCTGTCTCGAGAGTAGGAGAATAAAAGGCGAGCAAGGAGAGAGTCTGTCTTATAAGAGTGTATCTGAATTTTTGTATTACTCTTTGAGTCAATGATTCATAAATATAAATATGTGCGTGTAAATTGTACATGATGTCATTGTTTCTTACTTAGGCTGATATTGGTTTGTTGGTTTACATGGTTTCTGAATATACTATGGGTCGGATCAATAAGTCCGTGACTTTTTGAATGAAACACAGTTTTTTGGAGAAAAAAAAATTCAACATAATCTTCTTTTAGCTCAATATACCTCGTCCAATGTTTCTCCAATTTTTGTATCCCTTCCAAAAAAAGTAGGATTTTTCGAGGTCCATATAAAAGGTATTGATTTAAACAATAATTTTATCGTTGGAGCTTAATCTCTTTGCACCGAGCCGTTTCTTTAGTTTTGGAAATATGAAATAGTCACTGGAGGCTAAAGCCGGAGAATATGGCGGATGTGGTACCAATTCGTGGTCCGATCCGTGGAATTTTGCCATTGAGACTACACACGTGTACACCGGTGCATTATCTTGACGGAAAATAACTTTTTTCTTGACCATATGGGGTCGTTTTTTTTAAATCCTCGTTAAATCGGTCCAATTCGTTGGTAATATTCGCCGCTTATTCATGTTTGCTTTTGAAGTTAATCGATGTGGATTATGCTGCGTGCTTCCCAAAAAAACTGTTTCCATCACCTTATTGGCCGAGAAACTAACCTTGGCCTTCTTCGGAGCCGGTTCACCCGGAGAAACCCATTGTTTCGACAGCTGCTTGGTCTCCGGAGTGTTTTAATGGTTCCATGTTTCATCCACAGCTACAATCGCTGTTAAACAACTCGAAATAATCCGTGAAGATGTTTACGGTCAATTGAGAGCAAACGCGGCACCCATCTTGCATACAGTTTTCTTAGAGTCAACTGATCATTTAAAATTGAAACCACACTGCCACATGAAAAGCCTATGGCATCAACAATCTCACACACTTTTACTCTTCGATAGGTCAACACCATATCCTGGATTCTTTCGCCGTTTTCGGGGGTATTGATCGCAATTTTCCGTCCAGAACGTTCAGCGTCATTTGTACTTGTGCGACAACAACGAAAATCAGTAAACCAATTTTTTACCATTGAAATTGAAGTTGCAGAGTCCCCATAGCATTTATCAAGCTTTCACTTGATTTGATTGACAGTTTTTTTTTCGCAAAAATAATGTTTACTATTCACTATTTTCCATTTTTAAAAAAATGCACGAGGTTCAGCTGCTAGACGCAAAGTAAATGACGGAACTTGCTCAAAATTTGACAGTAGTCTACTAACAGGTGTTACATTTCATATAACTATAAGGAAAGTTCGAAAAGTCACGGACTTATTGATCCGCCCTGGTACTTAGCATCAGTTAGTGCCTACGTGCACCGTTTTGCATACCATATCACTGCGGACAGTCTAATGTAATGTACAATTTTGATAATACTTAACTTTTCGAGCCTTGCTTGTAGGTATGGTGTACCTTTGGTCTGGCTCTGTGTCTGCATCTTTCATAAAATGGAGTTAAATACCTGTGGGCTCTTGGCAGTAAGAGATGTGTGGTACCAGTTTTTTCACCTTTTTTTGGTTTCAATGCTTTGCTTATTTTCCAAAAACCAGACTACCAATCTCTACAACATTAATGACTTTGCTATCATTTATCCTATCCAAGTTAGATTTCCTTAGAATTTGTGCACAATAATTTCAGGTTTTCGATTTCCTATCACTTCTAAATTCGAAAATCATTAATCAACTGACTTTGGCATCAATACATCATCAATACGTATATACACGTGCCTCTACCTCCACAAGGGACGCTGCCGTAACCATTTGATTGAGCCTTGATTTTCAATACATTAGTATGAATTTTGGTTTTATGCAGACTTTTGTTGTATTTCGGTTAGTGACAAAATTAAACTTAAATACGAGATGTAGCATTCAGTTGCCAGTTATATGGGATTTAAAAAAACGAAGATTTTGGATTTTCTGGTACTTTTCTTTCTACAGTAACATTGAAAAAGTCTCTTAAATGTGCACTACTTACATTGCTACCCAAAAGCTCCTTCATACCATGTGTAATATGCAGAATTCTACATCAAGTGCATTATAAGTAGCGCATATATTTCAAGACTTGGTGCTCTAAAATACTTATATTCACATGAAAAGAAACCCACAATAAATGTACATATGTATATATATAAATATTGTTGCCTCCCTCGTACAGATGTAACTGGTTTCGGTGCCAGCTTTTTTGATCTCACAAAATGTGCACAAACAAAAATTTAAATTGCGTACTTAAAGTTATACCGTTTATCCCTGAAACATTTTATAGAAATTTATCCCTTTGGAGCCAATACAATTTGCGCTGAATACAGTAAAAAAAATAAAAAATTTCCCCTAATTCAACGATTTACAAAATTATAATCGACTCATGTACAGCAAAAAAAAACTTTAACAATTTTGGACAATCAAAAATAGCATCATTGAGAGTTTATTTACGAACATATTATTCGTACTCATACATAGGCGAATAAGGGTTAGGGTGACCATTATAATGTCAAAATCGTTACAAATAACATTTTAAAGAATTTTTAAGGCTTCATATTAAATAGTATTGGAACGAAGTTCCTTATCACGCGTTGCGGGATGTGGTGAAATGAAAAAATGTTAAACAACTTTTTTTAAACTACTTTATTACAACCCATTGTTATCAACTATATTGGGTACTTTTGGTTTGGTTTGGTTTAAAGGGAAGTTTTCTAGGTAGCGCCTGTGTATTACATATTGTAGTTTTGAACCCAATAAAAAGGAAGTTTAGAAAAGCCAAAGTGCAAGACTGGCAAGTTCACGAAATAAAGCCCTGAGCATGGAATTACATTTGGCAGCACACTTACTCTTACACTCGTACTTTTTGTTTGGTTTGTGTCTACACTAACATATCGGGGATATTTTTTGTGTAATGGGAAATTTTCTAGGTGGAGCCTGTTTATTACATATTGTAGTTTGAACCGAATAAAAAGTTAATTTAGAAAAGCCAAAGCGAAAAAAGTTAAAAAAAATAAAATTTTCTAGAGTGTGTTTTCTTAAAAAAAGTAAATTTTCTCAAAACAAAAAACCTATTGATATTGATATACATTAACTTACAACATATTGCCTTTTCTTAAAAAAACTACCGTTTCTTTAAAGAGTACCTGTTTTGTAAAACAAAATAACTTTTCTTGAGATAAGTACCTACTCTTAAAATTGTACATCTTCTTTCGTAAAAAAATCTTTTCTTAAAAAAAATATACCTGCTCTTAAAAAAAAAAAAAAGTAAAAGTACCTTTTCTTAAAAATAAAATTACACCTTTTCTTTTCTTTTCTTTTCTTTTCTTTTCTTTTCTTTTCTTTTCTTTTCTTTTCTTTTCTTTTCTTTTCTTTTCTTTTCTTTTCTTTTCTTTTCTTTTCTTTTCTTTTCTTTTCTTTTCTTTTCTTTTCTTTTCTTTTCTTTTCTTTTCTTTTCTTTTCTTTTCTTTTCTTTTCTTTTCTTTTCTTTTCTTTTCTTTTCTTTTCTTTTCTTTTCTTTTCTTTTCTTTTCTTTTCTTTTCTTTTCTTTTCTTTTCTTTTATTTTCTTTTCTTTTCTTTTCTTTTCTTTTCTTTTCTTTTCTTTTCTTTTCTTTTCTTTTCTTTTCTTTTCTTTTCTTTTCTTTTCTTTTCTTTTCTTTTCTTTTCTTTTCTTTTCTTTTCTTTTCTTTTCTTTTCTTTTCTTTTCTTTTCTTTTCTTTTCTTTTCTTTTCTTTTCTTTTCTTTTCTTTTCTTTTCTTTTCTTTTCTTTTCTTTTCTTTTCTTTTCTTTTCTTTTCTTTTCTTTTCTTTTCTTTTCTTTTCTTTTCTTTTCTTTTCTTTTGTTGAGATAAGCAGCCTTTCTGAAAATAATTAAATTTCTTAAAAAAAGTTTATCATTTTACAAAAAGTACCTTTTCTTAAAGATCCATTTAAATTACAGTATTTTCCAACAGGCGCCTTAGGCGTGTTGGAACTAACTAGTACATAATATACAGCGAAAGGAACTTCTTTCCAACCTGGTGTCCCCTGACACGTCACGTGATTTTTATTGACTTTCAATTTTAGTACCGGTTTGACAAAATCTTGCAGCAAAGACTAGTCGTAAACGTTTTTTACCTTACAATTGCTTCGAAAATTACCAACGAAGTTGATCGAAATATTAGAAACTAATTTAATTTTGACAGAAGGAATATTGTATTTATATTTAATAGACAACGGTTCCGATTAATGCTTCGTGGTCAAGTCATTAGTGGCATCGGCAAATTTCCTCTTTCTTTGAAAATTGAACATTACTCCATATTTTTTTTTTGTTATACCTTTTGCTCCTCCGGTTGATGTGGTGAATGTAACTTCTGCCAATGTATCCATGATGGTGTCGTCATTAAGCCTGTCCTCGTAGTTGAAGTTGAATTTTCCAATGGTTCGATTGAATTTTATCCATTTTTCAGAAAAATATTATATTTTACTTTCGCTTCTCTTCATATTTTCGTATAGGCTATCGAGTGCTTCTAAAGCAGTTTCCGCAAAAATCGTTGGTGTGGTTGACATTCTAATCAGATCAAATACTTCAAATTGTATAGTTAATAGTTCTTGCGCAAACTGTACGTAGTAGACTAATCCACGGATTATGTTTATTATGCAACATACAGGCTAATCTATTACCTGATAGGTACCCTTTGGATTAAGGGTTATGCTACCATGCCTAAATTGGTACCTGTTGCCTGCATATATACGGATTTAGGTTGAATTATGATATTTTGATATTATACTCGTGTTCGAATAAGATTTGTGCCTACCTGTAGGAACCATAAGTCAATGTTGTTCTGTGAATGGATGCTTGAATATTCGTACGCCCAAGTAATTTGTAAGTGAGGTGCGTACCTGTTAATTCCAATGAGTAGTTTTTCGTGCATCCTGTGTCTGAAACAGAATATTGGGAGCAGGCTTTGCAGAGTCTATTAGAGCAAACTAATTGTCAACCAAAACATTACAGAACAAAAATTTTATATCATATACTTTAAAAAAACAATAACGTAGCAACAACTTCATTTTTTTTGGAACGAAATTCCTTATCGCACGTTACGGGATAGGGTCTAAATGAAAAAAATTAAACAACTTTTTTTTAAACACTATTATGCTACAACCCAGTATTATCAACTATATTGGGTACTTTTAGTTTGGTTTGTGTCTAGACTAACATATTGTGCGAAATTCCTTGTTTAATGGAAAGTTTTCTAGGTGGAGCCTTGTAACCAATATTTAGAATATATCGTAGTTTTGAACCAAGTAAAAAGCCAAAGTGAAAAAAGTTTAAAAAAAGAACAGATTTTAAATAAGTTCCTTTTCTTAAAAAAAGTAAATTTCCTCCAAAAAAATACAAATTACCTTTTCTTAAAAAAACAAACTTATCTTAAAAAAGTCTATTTGCTTAAAAAAAAGTACATTTCCTTACAAAAAGTACATTTTCTTAAAAAAATTTCTTTTTGCAAAAATAAGTACCTTTTCTTAAAAAAGTAAATTTTCTGCCATGAATCTGCCAAAAACTACATTTTCTTTAAAGAGTAAATTTTTGGGAAAAAAATAAGTTTTCTTGAGATAATAAGTACCTACTCTTAAAAATTTACCCAGTCTTGAAAAAACGACCAATTTAAAACAAAATTTCCCATATCAAAAAAAAACATTTCTTAAAAAAATACCTCTCCTAAAAAATACATTTTCTTACAAAAATTCCCTTTCTTAAAAGTATCTTTTCTTAAAGTACCTTTTCTTAAAAAAATAACCATTTCCTAAAAAGAGTACCACTTCTTTTAAATGTTTTAAAAAAAATTACTTCTTTGTAAAAAAAATTCATACTATTATGGGTTTTTCCTACAAAAAGCACTCCATCCTAAAACAGTACCTATTCTCAAAAAAACATTAGCTTTTAATAAAAGAAGTACCTGTAGTTAAAAAAGGACCTTTTCGGGAAAATATAATACATTTCTTACAAAATGGATCTAAAAATATCCTTTTTTTTTTAAAAAAAATACATTCTATCCGTTTAAATTTATATTATTCGATCTTTTAATTTTTCATGTTCTTCAATAATTGTCCGGTTCAAGATCAATCACTATTAAAAAGTACTTTTTCTATGAAAAGGTAAATTTTAACAGAAAATATTAAAAAGAAATATGTATGTGAAATTGATTATTATGGTGGATGGTTGGGAATATAGCATTCTCAATGCCCACCAAAGCATATCATCAGCTCCCTTCTCCACAAGTAGTTCGGTATGTCATCACACATGATAGGGATAAACAAAACTCACCTTAGCGGGAACTGTCTCAACACTCCTACTTGTGCGAAAACATCCACAATAAATACTTAGCCATAACTATCAATGTCATTACATGTCATACATTCTATAAAGAAAAAGTTTCATTAAGAAAAGTGTATTTTTTTAAAGATCCAGAAAATTATCGTATTTTTCAACGGGCGCCTTAGGCGTGTTGGAACTAATTAGTACTTAATATATAGCGACAGTTTTAAAAAGTTAAAATTAAAGTTTTAAAAATATTTTTCCTATTTCAATGCCGGTTTGTCTCAGAACCGGATCGAAGTTATTGAATTTTGACCAAGATTCAACAACTTTTGACGAAGCAACCATTTCCCTGGACAGTAAATTGTAGATATGGAGTTTTAAGATTTTGAGATATTCAGATTGAAAATCGGCCAATTAGGTAAATTTTAGAAAACTGCCCAACATGTACTGCTTTCTAGTTATTTCTTCGATTTGAGAGGAAACAAAAATTTTAATACTTGTTATCTTATGTTCTTTAATAATTTATCGGTTCAAGACTAATCTTTATGAAAAAGTACTTTTTGATTTTATGATCATTCTTTTCCAAATTTTTGAATATGAGTGTTTATGCCTATCGATTAGCTTTGGAAATAGTTTGGAAAGTCATATAGTTTTGGAAAGCCATCTTAAAAAATAGTCCAAAAGAAAGTCGCAAAATGTGTTAAAAGTGTTAAATCAGATTTTTTAAAGCGTTGATTACACATTCCGACAGCCAGAATCCGCGGGAGTGCTGATTACCGAGAAAAGTTATATCGGTCAAAAAAAGTTATACGTGTCACATCGTTTCACTGTGTCACGTCTGGGAATCGGTATATGTCGAATTGAAGTTAGTGTGTATCATATAGGTGAATTTGTCACATCTGGAGCTATTCTGATCCACATAATTCGAGAACGACTAGCCCGATGTTGCTGCGCCAAACTCAGAAAACTTAGGAATTACAATTCCTTTAACCCTGCTGTCAGGTTAGGAAATAAAAATACGAATTATAGGTTAAGGTACCATTTTGTCCAATTTTCATATAAAACATCAATTTAATCGTATTCTTTGAATCTATTTTGGTTCAATACTCCCTAAATATTGTTATTGTTATTATCATCTTTTGTTTTGAAAATATACTACAGACCAAATGGTCCCTAAACCTAAGATTCGATTTTTAACGAATGTTAGCTTAAGAGACCATTTGGTCGATACTGCTATTTTCATACTAAATAACAATTTAATTTTATTCTTTATATATGTATATGTTGGTTTAGTAATTCCCACATATTATTATTATTATTATTATTATTATTATTATTGTTATTATTATTTTACTTATTGAAATTAATTGTACAAACGTTCAAAGAAAATATTCTATGGACCAAAATGGTCGCTTAAATTTGTAATTTCATATTTGCCTTAGTCCTGTTTTGAGTTAGAAAATTGAATTTTTGCTCATACTATTGTTTTATAAAAATACCACATGAGCTGAAAAATGAACCCAGTCTATATCACCGTTCAAAACTTACAAAAAAAAATCAATGAGTGTTTGAACTCACGGATGATGTGTTAACACGTTTTTGCTACACGGTACTTGTTCGATTTCTATGAACACATTAGTAAATGTTACATTGGAAAATAAAAAATAATAGTTTTTTTGTATACACCGGGTAATGCTGAACATCAAATGACTCGCTTTGTTTGGCCATAGCAATAACAACGAAACAACCAAACACACAACATCACGTATACTTTGTCCGAAGTAGCTGACGTATACGTGTGTCACATAACCACATGTTTGCCATATCAACAGCAACGAAACAGCCAAACACACAACATCACACATACTTTGTACGAAGTAGCTGACGTATTAGTGTGTCACCACACGTCGACTGCGCAAGCCCATGGGCTTGCAAATGAAATTTTGCGTGGCTATGATTTATATCTCCGTTCAACAACATCAACAGACGCATGTACATACATACATTATTATGTTAATACATACGCTATAGACACAATTTCGTTTGCCTCACCCCTGCTCCACCACTCTTTCGTTGCTCTCTTGCTCGCTCATTTTTGTTTAACATGTCATTATTATCTTTCGCAGTCGCAGAAAATCTGGTTTTAGCAGCAGCATAAAATCTGGTTTTAGCAGACTTTGATAGATTTAGTCCCTATACGCCGCTATAGATGTTAAATCACAAACAGAAAAAAGTGTCAAGTCTTATTACTTTCACGTAAAGTCACATAACCTATGAACAAAGTGAGATATATATAATTTATTTTCGGTTGTTTGCTCCCTTTACTTTCTGCAGTCGTGGTTCGCCTTCTTGTTCTTAGTCTGAATCGGAGGAAGATCTGTCTTCATCTGGCAAAAAATCAATTGTTTTTAATCAGTCAATTAACTTCAGTTTTGTGACCTGCCCTCGGAGGGAACTCCCATTGAATGGTCCTCATCCTCTTTGAATAGCCATTGTCGTCTTCGATATCCGATGAGTTTGACATTAGGCTCCAGCCCTCTGTCAAAAGCTTGGCAAGATTTTCTTCTTCGCATTCAGCCAAGTTTAGTGCTCCACTAATCTTGTTCATTCTTACTTGTGATATTGGAATTAGTTTGTTCGATGGGCCGACTTCTGGTATTGCTTCATAGGTGAAATGTGATTGATCCATTGTTGCAATATAAAAATAAGTGTCTCTGTCAGGACTTGGAAGCTGTGGAATTGGCCTCTGTGTTTGTGGCCTTTACGATTTACTACACATTAATTGTTTGCACAAGCATAACGGTTCTGGGAACTGTACCAATCCTGGATCAGTAAAAACATTGGTAAACCAAAAGTAAGTGAACTAAGTTTCCCTTGGAAACACATGGTAAGGGCATTGTAGCACGTTTCACAAATTTTACAGAAATAACATTACAAGCACTAGGACTGGGACTTGGAACGAAATTTAGATTGGGAGCTCAAATGCTTCAAAAAGAACTATAACTTAAGCCGCCGAGCCATCAATTGCATTGTAACAAGTAGGCTTTGGAACGGTTGGAAGTCTATCCACTGTTTTTCTTTAACGGTGGAGTTAGTTTCAATTTTTGTGACTTGTTTTGGAGTTGCTTCAATGCAGAACATGTTGAACTGTATACTGTGTGTTGTTTGCTGTTTGCTTTTGGCAAAAAGAAACATTGAATAGTAGTTTTTTAACAACAAAGAAGTTCTAAATATCACAAACCATGTTTGGTGTGACAAACACCATATTTTGTGGAATTCTGTCAGTCTGTGTTACTTAGGAAACTCTATTCCATTTATTTGTATTTTAACCTAGTTGAGCCTTTTATTCCTTCCTTTGTTATTCTTCATTTCATTATTTCTTAACCTGATGACATTCCCACCAATTCGTCATCCACTGTCTTTGAGTGATGATGTTACGTATACCACCCTGATACCAAACAGAAAGCTTCGCTTTGCGCTCCAAGGTAACTTCGCACTATTGTTTAATAATATAAATCATAAACCCCTTCACCTTTCAGCGTCTCTCAGTCTGCGTGCAAGTCGAATAAAATGTGAAATATAATTATACTTTTGTTTGTCACATTAATTATAGATTTAATTAATTAATAAATTAATTACACACTCATAATGTACTAGTGCCTGTGTCTGTTCATGTTTCTGTTGTTTCAGTTGGGTTGCTTGTTATTTCATTTGTGTGTTCACTGATTCATACAATTGTTGTGTATAATTTATTGAATTGCAATTGTAACTAATGGCTTAAAAAGAATCTGAAAGGAAATTACAATGTTGAATCTCAATGTAAGTTTGTTCACCAATTCACGTACAACGTATTCTTTATGAAATATTAATAATATCACTGTGGTATGACCTGATGATAAATCTTACCAAGCGATGAACAGGTACTATAATATACTAAATTATCCATGACAATTGCAAGAAGGACAAAATATATTAAATTAGTTAAAGAGCAAAATGGTGTGTTGGTGGAGCCTGTGGCATCACCAAACAGAATGACAAAAGTACTTCAATGCGACATCGAGAGATGTATGTATTCATAGTTTAACTCATCTGTTTGTAGTAGACGCTGGCGTCATGTACATATTTGTAGCATTTAATAATAAAATACCAGCGAAATTAATTAGCAATGGAAATTGTAACCGAGAAATTGTAACACAGTAACCGAGTGCGAAATGAGAAAGAGCTAAAATAACAGCTATGGATATTATTATGATAATGAGTACAAAAGCAATTCGAGGTTGGTATGATAGTTACACTGAACTGAGTTATGGGAAAAAACTAATAATTGTATTGTAGTTTATTGTTTTAAATTTCTTTCACTTTGGCTTTTCTAAATTTACTTTTTATTCGGTTCAAAACTAAAATATGTTATAAACAGGCTCCACCTAGAAAATTTTCCATTAAACAAAATGTTTCTTCCCATATGTTAGTCTAGGCACAAACCAAAGCAAAAGTAAGAGTAAGTGTGCTGCCAAATGCAATTCTCAGGGTCGTATTACATGGATTTGCCAGTCTTGTACTTTGGCTTTTTTAAATTTACTTTTTATAGGGTTCAAAAATACAATATGTAATAAACAGGCTCCACCTAGAAAACTTCCCTTTAAACCAAATGTAGTTCATAATAATGGGTTGTGATAAAGCAGTTAAAAAACGTCCCGCAACGTTCGATAAGGAACTTCGTTCCAAAAGTTTGAAGTTCTCGTAATTAGCTCTTCAATACGCATCTTTTAAGATTCCATCCTCCAAAATTGTTTCAGCGCACCTTATTACACACACATACATACGAATAAATTTGTATTAATTCTTTGCGCAAAATCCCTGTTTGAAAAACTTATTTCAGAATCCACTAACTCAGTTACACTAACGGACAGTTATTCAGTTTATAATTAATTGTCAGACCAGTTAATTATGGTAAAATGTTAACAATAGATTAATCGTGCGACGAGCTTTTCAGTAGCCTTGTTAATTACAGTATCATTTGTACTATTTGTACATCATCAATGGAAAATACCGGGAAATAGAAACAGCTTGTTCCAAAAGATTATTAGTAAGCAAAACAAAACAAATTACACTGTGAATGTCGAATAACGAGTGAGGCCAGGAGAGGACGGATTTACCCCAAATTCGGGTACGTAGAATCGAACCGCGTCGTTAGTTTTTTAAGTTACAATTACGGTTTCGTACAAAATAAAGGGGTTTTCAATAAGAGCGCTACAAAAGTTTTTTTAAATGAAACAAAACCGGTTTTAGATACCAATGAAATTCTTTATTCCTGGTAAAGTACGCTCGATGCCATTATGTATGGAACTCAATTTCTTTTGCATGGCCACCACGGGCACGCTTGAAGAAGTCCAGACGCTGAACCCAATTTTCGACGGTTTTCAAGCATAAATCGGCCGATACTGCTGCAATTTCACGTTCGATATTCGTACGAAGTTCATCAATCGTCGCTGGGTTGTTGGTATAGACCATAGACTTGACGTAGCCCCACAGGAAATAATCTAATGGCGTCAAATTGCACGACCGAGGCGGCCAATCGACTGGGCCATTTCGTGAGATAACACGTTCACCAATCTTGGTTTCCAATAAATTGATTGTGGCATTCGCTGTGTGGCTTGTGGCGCCGTCCTGTTGGAACCACATGTTCTCCAAGTCCATATTATCCAATTGGGGCCAAAAATATTCGGCTATCATTGAACGGTACCGATTCGCATTCACAGTAATGTGCCGGTTTTGAAGAAGTACGGCCCAATGACGCCGCACCAAACCGTAATTTTTTCGGGATGCAATTATGACTCATGGATTACGTGTGGATTGCTGTCTGACCAATAACGCATATTTTGCTTATTGACGAAGCCATTCAGCCAGAAATTATGACGACCATAAATTGCTCTTAATGTTGAGGCCACTGACTCCTAATTTCAGTGGTAAGTTTTAATAATTTCGAATCGTTGTTGGCTCGTATATCTTTCCATGATGAAATGCTCAACCTTACTGAAGAGAAATGTCAAAACAGCGGGAAAAAATATGCCGTCGTTTGCTGTCCCTATCGATTTACTTTTGTAGCGTCTCTGTTGAAAAACCCTTTACAATTAAAACATTTATGAATGGAACTCGACTTCGTTCATATGTCCAGCGCGGGCACGTCGGCAGCGGTCGATTCTGTGTGGACTCAATTTTCGATGACTGGGTCACACATTTCTGCCGTAACGGCCTCTATTTCACGTTCAGTGTTGGCTCTGAGTTCTTTCAACATCGTCGGCTTGTTGGTGTAGACTAATGATTTGACCTAGCTCGAAAGAAAAAAGCATAGAGGCGTTAAATCGCACGAACGAGGCGGCCAATTTATTGATCCATTTCCTGAGATAACACGCTCACCAAACTTACTCTTCAATAAATCGATGGTAACGTCTGCTGCGTGGCTTGGGGCACCATCCTGTTGAAACCACATATCGTCCAAGTCCGTGTTTTCCAATTCGGACCAAAAATAATCGGTAAACATGGCGCGATAAAGATCGCAATTCACAGTAATATGACGATCGTAATTGTCGACGAAAAAATATGGCACAATGAAGTCGCCGGTATGCAAACCGCACCAAACAGTTATTTTTTGTAGATGAAGTGGTGAGTCATGAAGCACATATGGATTTTCACCAAACCAATAATGCATATTTTGCTTATTGACGAACCCATTGAGCCAAAAATGTGCTTCGTCACTGAAGATGATTTTGCGATGAAATTCATCATCTTGGCGCATCTTCTCCAGAGCACAATCGGAGAACGTACGTCGCGTCAAATGGTCCATCGGCTTCAATTCTTGAGTCAGCTTGATCTTGTATGGGCGAAAACCAAGATCTTTACGCAAAATTCGACATAAAGTGGTCTTGGCGATGCCCAGTTCTTGAGAACGCAGCGGAATCGAATGATTTGAATCGTTTGCTACGGTCGCCTGAACGGTAGCGATATTTTTGTCGTTCACCAAACTTGGTTTCCAATAAATTGATTATGGCATTCGCTGTGTGGCTTGTGGCGCCGTCCTGTTGAAACCACATGTCCTCCAAGTCCATATTATCCAATTGGGGCCAAAAATATTCGGTTATCATTGAACGGTAGCGATTCGCATTCACAGTAATGTGCCGGTCTTGATCATCACAATGCAGTGATGACTCATGGATTACGTGTGGATTGCTGTCTGACCAATAACGCATATTTTGCTTATTGACGAAGCCATTCAGCCAGAAATTATGACGATCATAAATTGCTCTTAAAGTTGAGGCCGCTGACTCTTGGCGATGCCCAGTTCTTGAGAACGCAGCGGAATCGAATGATTTGAATCGTTTGCTACGGACGCCTGAACGGTAGCGATATTTTCGTCACTTCGATCAACCCGTTGTCTCACTGGCACGGCACTATCGCACAATGAATATGTAGATTGGAATTTTTGCACAACAGTTGGTATTGCTTGTCTGCTAGGGGGCGAGAATAACGACCGAAAATTGGAGTTAACACTCTTAAAGTTGCGGTCACCGACTCAGAATTTCGGTAGTACATTTTTATAATTTGCATAGGTTGTTCGTTCGTCTACTTTACCATGATGAAAATGTTGAGTTTACTGAAAAAAAGGAAGGTAACAGTTAGATGATCAGTGAAATAGTGCGTTCACAAATTAAATTCAAAGTTGTCAAGTACCTATTGGAAAACCGATTAGGTTCAAATAATAATTAGAGAAAAAAAATTAAATGAAAATTGTCGATAACGAACTTAGTTATCGAGGTACTGTATCTTGAAATTTTGACAAATTATTGACTATTTTTCAAAATTCCTTTTAATTGTGTCCTCTAAAAGTCACAAATACTACGTTGTTTTACTTACTTAATTCAGACAATTAAGCAATATTTTCATTATTAATATCAAGCATAGAATTGTGCCAAAACAGTTGTAATTGTACCTAATCTGGTACCACATTTCTCATCACTGATATTAATACAACCCGCGAAGTAAATATAAAGGCAACACCATTTTTTGTGTTCTCCAAATATTATGAGGAATGTTCAAGTTTTTATTTTATATTGTATTAGGCCTTTCAAAATTAAATTCTTTTCAGCAAAAAATAATTTGACTATGACTTTCTAAAGGTGAATCACCAAAAATAAATTAATTACTAGTGCGAAATATTTATAAAGGCAAAAGATTTATTTAAATATTCTAAAAAGTTTCGAAAGTTGTACGATCTTCCTTATCGCTGATAACTTCTACTAAGAATCTTGGCATTGATTATAGCAACGGATGAATATGCGCAGGATCAGTTATCTTCGAATTTCTTGTATTGCTGCTCTTCGATCCTTGACATTTTTCAACTGGCGTCCTTGGCGGTAAACTTGGGTAGGTAAAACAGACCAGAGGTTTTCGATCGGATAAAGATCAGAACTAAGTGCAGGCCAGTCGAGAGTTTGTATTATTTCTGGACTCCAGAAACTTTGGAGTTTTGTTAGATCGATGTACAGCTGCGTTGGCCTGCTGGATAATAAATTTTGGGACACAAATTTCCTCCCCAGAATTAACTAAGACGACATCCAATAGTCGAATGTAATACTCGGAGTCCGTTTTTGTGGAAACGAAACATATTGGAGTGGTTCCTCTATATCTCATACCTGCCCAATCCATAAGGTAGCCACCGCCAAAATTTCGCCGCTGACGCATAATTTGGAAAAAGTCTCTGGAACGCCAATATTTTTCCGAGCCTTCAGTGCCATTCAAATTTAATTTTTTCCATCGGAAAATATTACCCCTCATCCAAAAATATGTATATTTCAGCGAATTTAAATCTGGCTAATTCGTGTCTTGGCATGAGATCAAGTTTTCCATACTTTTTTCCATATGACAGTTTCAAGTCGCGTTTCATTATTTGTTGAACACGAAGCAACACTGCTCCCAAGCTCAATTCAGCAATAATTTCCTTATCGCCGAAGTTTTCTTTAACAGCAACCCTTTTGATCTCTCTTTTGGCGCTGCCACTGATCGTTGGTGTCCCTCCTGGTCGTTTTGTGTTTCCATATTGGCCACCCTATTTTATAAGATTGCCAATGACACAGCTAGATCTATTCAATCGCCTCGAAATTTCCCGATTGGACAGCCCTTCATCAGGATAATCTTAAATTTTTCATTCATATAAATTATTTTTTTTTGAATTTGACCTACGTTAATTTTAAAACAATAAAATAACAACCAAAGAAAACTCACTTCTGTTTAAATTCCTACTTACTACTGTTCTAATTCGGGTTCTTTTCCATGTTGCCTTTCTATATATTTCGCACTAGAAATAGAAAAAACAGCGGTACTTTTCATATAACTTATAAAAGGATCGAATGGCTACAATCTCTGACAATATACCTCATGACTCCTATATTCATTAAAATTCTTTACAAAAAACACAGTGCATTGAGAGTACCGAAAAAAATATATTGCCTTTATAATTATTTCGCTGGGTGTAGCAGCTGCATTCTTAACAAATGTTTAATCGACGACTATTGGATGATTAATCATTTATTAAATATTAAGTGAAATAGTAATTCTAGTGTTCAATTACAATTTACAATTATAGTTTGAACATAACTCTCTCTTAAATAAATGTTATCCTTTCAGTAAAGACACATAAACAAATCCTAATCCTAAAGTTCTGCTTGCCTTCACACAACGTATGCCAGCGTTCAGTAAACAGACGCATGGACTTCAAATAACAACACTATGGGTTCAACACTATTTCAGGAAAACCATAAATACTTAAACAATTTTATAATTAAAATACAGTAACAAAGAAAAACAACGATGCCACTCAAAAAAAAAATTTAATTTTTTTCAAGCCCAAATTTTAAAACATTTTGACTTTGGCCCATTTTGACTTATGTACTTTCACACTTAGTCAGTTTAGTTGAGGCCCTTAATTTACTGTGGCACTGCGTTGTTTACCCAGAACCATGTCCAGACATGCATCCTTAATATAATAACTGTATTCGAAATAACTCTATATTAAAACGCCATAATTGGTATTTTAGCTTTTAACTTTATCCCATTTTCTCATCCTCCAAGCCTTAAGTAACCATTAGAATGTTTTGACACATTTTCCTTCGCAGTTGGTAAAAAAGTTGCTAAGAAAAATAATCAAGACCACTTGAAAGTGAAATGACAAATTCTGCTTGTAATGAAATCTAAATACAAAAAAAAGACATCGAAAAG
This sequence comes from Phaonia tiefii, assembly GCA_963931995.1. Taxonomy (NCBI): domain Eukaryota; kingdom Metazoa; phylum Arthropoda; class Insecta; order Diptera; family Muscidae; genus Phaonia; species Phaonia tiefii. The sequence continues at coordinate 317,598,596 of OZ008367.1, read as the reverse complement.
AAGTAAGGAAGAAGAGTATACAAAAAAACTCAATGCGCCAAGGAAGAAGGACATAAAGTGGCAGCAAGTAACATGAACAAATTTTCTCAATTTATCTGATTATTTATGCATGACCGAAAACATCATTGGGAAGTTGAGCTTGTGTCTGTAACCATATTCGTCTTCGTCTAATACCGGAAGTTTACTCGAATTTGGGAAGAATTTTAATTCTCAATACGCTCTTGTATTTCCTTGGTCTATGTAACTCAATAGCAAAATTAACAACAATAACAATACAAATCAAGTAGGGACCTATAATGACCTTCAAACCACAAAAAACTTTATGATTCCTGAGATATTTTCATCGCTTTGATTTTATACATTTCCGCTATGTTTTCCTCGTTCTATGCGACTCTCATTGAAGTTTGGTGACCAACATTTACTTAATGGAAGCAGATTACCACCACTCGCCGAGACTAGTACCTTTGTAGGAAAGAGCTTAAGGAAATAATGGTATTAGATGATACAGCATGTGAATGCTGATGACGAGCATAAGATGATGGTAATACTAACGATAAAAATGTCTTAAGTTGATTTTGTGAAATAAAGTGGACCACAACTATTGCCACTCCGACAAACATTGGCATACTTTGATTAAAAAAGAAATTTTAGAAAAAAATGCAAACATCATTGAGTTCGAGTTGCTATTGTGTTTTACTCTTTGGTTGGATATAAAGCGGACAGAAATAAAACGGAATGAGTATTTCCGTTCGATGCAACCAATATAAAACAAAATGTAGCTGTCATCGGTATCAACCAAATTCTATTTAAACTTAGTTTACAGCGCGGTTTGCTTATGGTTTCTTATCGTACTCTCCCTAATCCAAGCTGAGACTAGTACCTTTGTTTTCTATTAATTTCTTACTACATCGTTGATCGGCTGTGTCATGTATACCCATTCACCGAACCCATAATTTCAAATTTAAGCGTAATTTCTTTTCAAGAAAATATAAAAAATACAAAAATTTAATTCAGAATTTTGAAGTTTGCGAATATAACAGCAATCAATCGATCGGCCGATCTCAAACTATTGATAATAATGTGGAACATAAAAAAAGTTAAAAGGTTCTGACAACGGATGCTTGTGCAGGGGTTAAAAGTTTACGTGTATGTGCGTATTGAAAGTTTATAATTTAATAACCAATGCCTAATTAATTCTTGAAATCATAGCGTATAATTTAAGCTAAATATCTTACAACTGAATTTTAATGCTGTTATTATTTAATTGGAACCCATTGGATTTGAAAGAAAGTTAGGAAACTGATGTCAATTTGAGTATGATCAATGATTCTAGTTGGCACAGAATGCATTCAAATCAAATTAAATTTAAAAAATTTAGAATTAAATTTATTTTTAATTTAAGTCGGTTGCAGGTCAAATAAATGTTATTATGTTATATACTAAGTGGTATTCTTCTCTTGGGTATAAGTTTTCTTTTTTGTGCCTCCATTTGTTTTTAATACTAACGTGCACATCACGCAGTTTCTGTGGCTAGGTCATGCATCAGAATGAACCAGTGCGAAATGTATGCGAAGATGCACTTGACGGATAAAGAAGAATTGGACGTCCAAGACTTCACAGAAAAGACCAGGTGGAAAAATGGTGTTACCAACTGGGGGAGAAAAGCTGAATATCAAGCCGATTGGAGAAATATGCTATTCTCATTTTGTAAGGCCTGTTGTTTGTTTGAGTCGACCTAAATAAGTAAGGGTTTTTCAACAGAGACGCTACAAAAGTAAATCGATAGGGACAGCAAACGACGCCATATTTTTCCCCGCTCTTTTGACATTTCTCTTCAGTAAGGTTTGCCATTTCATCTTGGAAAGATATACGAGCCAACGACGAGTCGAAATTATTAATATTTACTACCGAAATTTGGAGTCAGTGGCCTCAACTTTAAGAGCGCTACGTCCAATTTATGGTCGTCATAATCGTCCTACCAGATCAACAATTGAGCGTCTAGTGGAAAAATTTGAAGCCATAGGCACAGTTCAAAATGTTCCCGTGTCAGTGAGACAAAGAAGTGCCCGTAGTGTCAAGAATATTGCTGCCGCTGAGGCTTCAGTTCAAGAAAGCCCAAATGTGTCTCTCACACGTCGTTCTCAAGCGTTGGGCATCTCTGTGACGTCGTTGTGGCGAATTTTGCGAATAGATCTTGGCCTGCATCTTTACAAGATCAAATTCACGCAAGAAGTGAAGCCGTTTGACCACCATAAGCGTCGAATGTTCGTGAATTGGGCTGAGCAACAACTTGAAAATGATTCGGATTTTCATCGGAAAATCATCTTCAGCGATGAGGCTCATTGCTGGCTGAATGGTTTCGTCAATAAGCAAAATATGCGTTATTGGTCAGACAGAAATCCACACGTAATCAATGAGTCATCATTGCATCCCGAAAAAATTACGGTTTGGTGCGGTTTATGGGCCGGCGGCGTCATTGGGCCGTACTTCTTCCGTGATGATCAAGACCGGCACATTACTGTGAATGCGAATCGCTACCGTTCAATGATAACCGAATATTTTTGGCCCCAATTGGATAATATGGACTTGGAGGACATGTGGTTCCAACAGGACAGCGCCACAAGCCACACAGCGAATGCCACAATTAATTTATTGGAAACCAAGTTTGGTGAAGGTGTTATCTCACGAAATGGCCCAGTCGATTGGCCGCCTCGGGCGTGCAATTTGACGCCATTAGATTATTTCCTGTGGGGCTACGTCAAGTCTATGGTCTATGCCAACAACCCAGCGACGATTGATGAACTTCGTACGAATATCGAACGTGAAATTGCAGCAGTATCGGCCGATTTATGCATGAAAACCGTCGAAAATTGGGTTCAGCGTCTGGACTTCTGCAAGCGTGCCCGTGGTGGCCATGCAAAAGAAATTGAGTTCCATACATAATGGCATCGAACGTACTTTACCAGGAATAAAGAATTTCATTGGTATCTAAAACCGGTTTTGTTTTATTTAAAAAAACTTTTGTAGCGCTCTTATTGCAAAACCCGTTAAATAAGTGCAGACCACACAATAAAATTGCATTTATGTACAAACGTAATGATGAACTCTCGTAACGGCATTACATGACATACTTCGTTGCAGCAGCGAGAAAATCGTCGGATGTGCCAAAGTTTTCATTGCTGGTGAAACTTATAATTGCTACAGAAGTAAATTATACTTCCGGTAAAGAGTTTTGGAATGAAGTTCCTTATCGCACTTTGGGGGATGTGGGCTAAATGAAATAAAATTAAACAAATTTTTTTTAACACTATTATGCCACAACCCAGTATTATCAACCATATTGGGTACTTTTGCTTTGGTTTGTGTCTAGACTAACACATGTTGGGAATTTCTTGTTTAATGGGAAGGTTTCTAGGTGCAGCCTGTAGCCAATATTTAGTATATATAAGTATTGTCGTTTTGAATCCAATAAAATATAATTATAGAAAGGCCAAAGTGAAAGAAGTTTTAAAAAAAGAAATTTTCATAAATATGTGCCATATCTTAGAAAAAGTGAATTTTCTCAAAAAAAAAAAACCTATTCGTATTCTTAAAAAAAGTAATTTTTCTGAAAAAAAATCCTTATCTTAAAGAAGTACCTTTGCTTAAAAAAAGTAAATTTTCTTACAAAATGTAAATTTTCTCAAAAAAAATATTATTTTTCATAAAAAGGTGCATTTTCTTACAACAAATTGCATTTTCTTAAAAAACTTCCTATTCTTTAAAGAGTAAATTTTTTGTGAAACAAAATAACTTTTCTAGACATAAGTACCTACTCTTAAAAATTTACGTATTCTTGCAAAAATGACAAATTTTAAAAAAATTCCAATTTCTTAAAAATAATATTTTCATCAAAAAAATACCATTTCTTACACAAAATCATTTTCTTAAAAGTACCTTTTCTTAAAAATAAAATAATACCTTTTTTTTCTTTTCTTGAAATAATTAGCCTTTCTCAGAAAGGACATTTCCTTAAAAAATAAACTTTTCTTAAAAAAACTACCACTCTTCTTTAAAAAAAAATTCATACACATATGGCTTTTCCTTCCAGAAAGTACTTCTTCGTGAAAATATTAACTTTTCTTAAAAAAAAACATTATCTTTTAATAAAAGAACTTCCTTACTTTAAAAAAGGAGCTTTACGGGAGCTTTACAAAAACGACATAAAAATATACTTTCTCTTTAAAAAAAATACATTCCACAAAAAAAAAAAAAATTTGGTTAAAAAAAGTTTATCATTTTACAAAAAGTATATTTTCTTAAAGATCCGTTTAAATTATCGTATTTTTCAACGGGCGCCTTAGGCGTGTTGGAACTAACTAGTACTTAATATATAGAGGAAGGAACTTCGTTCCAACCGGGTGTCCCCTGACACCTCATGAAATGTTTTCTTCCTGTTATATATATCTTATTTGAAACCGATTGCCCACTATATTGTTTCGCAATTATAATTAAAGCGATGGTGCATTCGGCTACACGTTCACAATACAGTGCTTCAGGCAGAGGTTAAGACGAGCATGGAATCTGACAAATGGCTGAACTATGAAGGCGTTAACACCGGTTTGAAGATATGGTCAAGCGGCAATCAATGCGATACTATCGCCAAGTGCTAGATCGATTCATTACTCAAGGGCAAGGAGAAGATAAACAAAGTCTTCAGCACTGGCACATTTGGTGTTATATGAACTACAGGGCACCGCGGTTCTTTCGGAAATGAAAGAGTAGATAAACTGGAAACGTAAAAACTTTCTAGGTCATAACGGCCGACCTTTAACAAAGGGAAATAAAAATTCTGGAACGCATCAGAGTGAAAGAGATCGGCAAAGATCTGTTGAGCGCCACATATGGAAACAATAAGAGATGGCTAACAAAGTTTGACAAATTCAAACTGAGCTAGCACATGGGTTTGCAACCAAACACTCATATAAAAAGTGTGCATGAGTGTTTCAGTTCCACAAAGTTCTTGTCAAAAGTCACTGGGCTAATGAAAGATTTGATACAATTTGTGTTTGTGAAATACCTTGGACATAATACAAATAAAAATAAGAGCATGTTTTTGTGTTCGTTCAAGTCAAATTTCATTTATTACATTTAAAGTTATTTTAAACCTTGATACGTGGAAATTTTAAACTCCATTTTCCAATTCGTCTGTTGCTCGTTCTTTTTCGTATTCAATCTTGTTTCATCGAACTCCCTGGAATGAATGACATAGAGAAGATGAAACACTTTACCTGTCATTGCCCCATATTTAAGGGTTAAGACTCGAATACCTCGCAGGCAGGGAAATTAACGTGGAACGGAGTGCAGAACCTGTACTTGTTTTTTTTTTAAAAATTAATTTATTTATTTACAAAATTAAGGTAATATTAATTTAAATTAATTAATGTATACATGAATTAGCAATAGTTTTATATTAGAGCCTCAGCGTCTAAATAACATTGAATGACATTAAAAATAAAGAGCGTGCAGCAGGCATACCCACTGGCATAAGCATGTGCTATAAAATGGATGAAGAACCGATACTTAGATGTTGCAATTCCTCTTTTTCAACATAACCCAACTTAATTTAAAAATAAATTCTTTTCCATTAGATACAAAGAATGGACTAGGGAGAGCTTCTCATAACCAGCGAGCTGTTGGCAGTTTCAAGTTTTGATTGGGGCCCAAAGTTTTGCATCGGTTCCGAAGCATATTTTTTTAAGCTTTTTCGTTTTTGTGTCGCCGTCACTAAAATAAGTGAATGTCGTCGAAAGAAATTAATCAAATCGATGTTCTCAATACCATTGCATTACGGACGGCCACAAACCTAACGTAACCTAAGGTGTATAATGGTGGAACAAAAATCTTAGTTGTCGTATTATAATGATAATATTGTATAGTTTTTATAACAACAAAATTTGAAGTGCCTCAGACTTGTTTTATGCTCAAAGAGTTCGTGGTGTGTGGTTTATGACACTTTGCATTAAGAACTTTTTACAAGGTTAAGTCAATATATCTGCGGTAGTGTGTTTGAGTATTGCGCAGGAGAATACGGGTTCGATATCCAGTCTAACTTACTTGCTTACTTTTCCGGTCTCGGACAACCCCGGGGGGTCAGGGACCTTACAAAACGAAGATAACATATTTCGCCAACCAGTTCGATCTTTTGCTTTATTTCTCCAGTTGGCAATACCAAGTGTACGCAGGGATTCGTCAACCTGATCCCTCCAGCGGAGTTTTGGTCTTCCTATTTTTCGTCTTCCATCGAGTTCGGTTTCGAAAACCCTTCGCGCTGGTTCATCTTCATCCATTCTACTGACATGGCCTGGGCAGTGCAAACGCGTTATCTTGATCCGCTTAACTATGTCAATGTCAGGATAAAGCTCATACAGCTCATGATTCATGCGTCGCCGATACTCGCCGTTGTGCACTATAGGGCCATAGATTTTTCGCAGTATTTCTAACTACCATACCTTTGTGTCGTGTGGGGTCACCGGGCTATGCGACGGCGATACTATAAAGTGGTGAGCCATAAAAAACCTTCTCAGAAAACACACGCTTCTGTGTCCTACATTTGTACAGGTCACAATCAAAGATTTTAAATAAGAAAGTGGACAGATCAGCAATTGTGATGTATTTTCCCTGTTCATCCATGGGATGTCATTTGTAAATATTTTTGTTTTGTATAATTCTGCCCCGCAACGTCAATCTAACCCGATTGTTCAACGGAAACAAGTATGCTGTGAATAGATTGAAGGCTAAGGCGAGTGAAGTTATTATTCTTAACCGGATATCAACGCACTAGCAGCTCAATAATTATGAGAGGTTCACCCCTGTCACTTATATACTATATTTAAATTATGTTGATAATAAATTGCCACACTTGGTCCTCGATTTTGCGACATATTTTTGTGATTCTGGGTCCTTAGTTAAATTAATACTGTATATAAAATGATTCAATCTTTAAATTTAATTCATATAAACAAAAAGAAAGGAAGAAATCTGGGACAAAACGAATCTCGGATATGATTATAATCTCGTCGTTTATTTCAGCCATAAACTTCTTCCCAGAATTTATGTAGCGTTTGTTGGCCTTAGGCCTACAAAACTTTAAATTTAACGAGTTATATGATTTCATTTATCTTCGTTTGTTGGTTTTTCTTACGCTTTTTTACAGTTCTTTTTTGTTTATCTTAAGAAAATTAAATGTATTTTATTGTTAATAATCCCAACTCGAAGGGTTTTTGCAGAATACACTTGGGTACAAAAGTTATTACACGTCACAAATATTCCACTGTTAATACTCTTCTTGACAACTAGTTACACTTTATATCTTTCAACAAGGTATAATAAAATAAAACACTATTGCAATACAAAGTTACACTGGACGAATTTTCTTTCGCTATTATAGTTTAAAAAACAAATAAATTGCAATGAGATCTAACATGAGAGGTATAGGGGAGTCAACGAAAAGAATTGGGAACAATTTTTTAATACTAGATAAACGACTCTCGTTATGTTTTTGACCAACATAAATTTAGAAATCCAATTGAATTCACTACAGGATTTGCTCTATGTTGATAAGCTAAAAGCATCTTGGTGTAGCTTAAAAAGTTTAGAACAACTTTTATGCCTATTTTGGTATTGGTAACTTAACTCTGCTTTATAATTTAAAATGTTTCTAATTATTTTGCATTTAATCCTTTTGAAGCCGTTTACTGGGATATAAGATGTCCAATTTGACTTTGCTCTTTAATATAATACAGAAACATTTTTTATTGCAACAAAACTGCCTCTTGGCCATATCGCGTTCTTTCGGTTAATACAATTAATTGGTTTCCCATTGCATTTTATCAAGGATTGGCATGAGCTGTTCATAAGCACTGAGCTGTGCGCTTACTAGTTTTATACTCAGTGATTTGGGCTTACAGTCTTACACCGGTTCCAAACGGTGTTTTGAGAAGCATTGTCATAGTTGCATAGTTGATATTGTCACCGTCATTTACCGATGTGGCCGTCGTCGAAAGAAATGCAAGGTGTGCACAGGAGCTGCACACTTTAACTATTGCACCAAAGACAGCCTTTCAGTTAATTACATATTTGTTTTTTTTTTAACAAAAAGTTTATATGTTTCTCTAAGCTTTATCTTCAGTCTCTCACCTTTCCATCTGAATGCATTGTTCGGACGATGGACTCATCCCTGCGCACTACCACAGGCACTACGCATGTCGTCACAAGTCAGATCGAATCAACGTAAAGCGAGTGTACCGATAGCTTAGTAGGCTTCATAGATAAAGGAAAAGGAATAGATTTACGCAAAGGAATATACTCGTATTCTTGCCGCATTTATCTCTAAAAAGGGTAAATTTAACAGGGTCTTACCGGGAGCAATAAAATTGGCTCTATAGTTTATACGAGAACGAGTATTGTCCTCAGAAATAACTGTACTGGAATTTAGCACCGGATAGTATTTTGCTTGAACTGAAAGGATTAACTTTTACCGTCATAGCCAATGCTACTGATCTGATTATTATATTGCAGGGAGAATACCCTTTCGTGTGCAGAGACGTGATCCTGGGCTTAATCAGGGGGCTCTGTATGTCTGCCATCGAGAATCGGGTAGTTGGAAATCCAGAGAAAACTAACGTCGTTTATTTTACCAGAAATCATGACACTCCTCCTATTCAGTTATTATAGAGGATAGAGGATTTTGCCTGAGTAGTAATGCAAAATATCTAGGTGTGATACTCGACAAACAACTTAGTTACTGAATACGAGCAGTAAACCCACAGTGGTTCTAAATTCATAGGAAGGAGCCATCAGACTACGATAGGGCTAATGCCAGAACCTGTTTGAAGGGTGTATAAAGGTCGTGGTTCTCCGGTGTTACTTTATGGCAGTAGAAAATAAAGTACCAGTGAGAAACAGCCACAGAATGGTAATCAATAACGTAGAAATTCGTCACCAAATATTACCACTAAAATAGCTGACCAAACATAAATCTGCAAAGTTGATAATCTGCCTGACATATTTGTCAGGATGGATCTCCAGATCATATGGTAATGAGGCTATTTTAAAGTATCTGGGCCAATTTACAATAAATGTGGATTTCATGGCAATCTATTCTTACTTTGGCCCCGTACACTGTTCCAGTCATATCCCATACATACAGATCTGAAAGGCCTGTAGACTTAAACACTATTTGTCAGGATGGATCTCCAGATCAGATGACAATCTGTCTGACATATTTGTTAGGATGGTCATGAGACTATTTTAAGGGATCTGAGGCAATACACAATAAATGTGGATTTCATGGCAATTCCTTCTAACTTTGACCCCACATATTTCTCCAATCATATCCCATACATATAGATCTGGAAGGACTGTAGACTTAAACACTTAGGGCTATAAACTAGTTTTTGTTTTTGGGCCATATTATAAGGTGGAGTATCTAGACGTTCCACAAAGGCTATCAGGCAATTGTAGTGCCCTTTAAGTAGTCATGGGAATCAGAGAAGCTGCACTTTGACTCAGACGAAGCGCAGCATGGCTTGACATATCAACATATACTCTGACTGTCAGGCTATTAGAGACTCACTGCAGTCTGTATTGCTGACTTCAAGAATTGCCCACAAATGATCCACGTCTCGTACTGAGATGGCTAAGCAGTATGATATGCATCTTATATGGCTGCTAGGCCAAAGGAACATTTCAGGTAGGGCCTGACGAGATTAGGGAGGACATACTTGTTTTAGAGAATATGGAACATATTAGAGTTCATGGAACATATCCGCGTGCAAGTTCATGCCCAATTCCAAGTTCTCAGACCTGCGATGATGAATGGCTTGGTGGTTCACAATGCGGAAATACCAGGCAAGTGTGATAATAGCCAGTCCTTGAAAATATATATGATTGCTCCAGCAGGTGTCATTACTGGACAGTGTTTAAAAGACGGACGCGGGTATAGACTTGAGGTCTCAGCTCATGATTTATGAAAGGGTTGTGGGGATAAACAGCGACGAGAGCGTAATACATTTATAATGCCACTGTCCTGTGTTTTTTGTGAGTAGGAGTTAATATTTAGGATCTTATTTCATAGTTGTACTAACATATATTCAGGAAGTTATATTGTGAGATTCTAGGATATTTTTCAGGTATTACTCTACGTCTCTCTTTCAGCCGCATCCTCGAATAACAGGATGGGATATCCTATGAGTTGAAGGCCCCTTAGCTATACAAGGTCAATTTATAAGATTACCGATGGGGGTCAATGGTGATATCTAATAATACCTAAGCTATCAACGTGTTCGTATGACCCCAAGAAAATAAAATCCAGTATTTGGTTGCAGACCGAACATTACACCGCCGTCATTCGTCACCATCGAAACCACAATAACATGTTAGACTGCAACGCAAACAAGCGAAAATCGGCACTATGTAAATGCAATACCCATTTTGGATTACCTTCGGTTTTCAGATTGGAGTACACTGAGGAAATTTGAAAGCAGCACGAAATTAATTTGAGAATATGAAGTTCTCCCGGGAGCGTATAAAATGTTGATCGATCGGCTTAGGTGTAACTCCAGAAATGTGTCGTGATGTGAATCAGCAATGCTTAACCTCATCTTTCACAACCTAATTAAAGCTAGCCTCACACAAATATAGACCGGATTTTGAATAATTCTCATCACCACCGATACATTACAAAAAAAAATACGCATGAGTATCGGGATGTACTCGTTCTCTTCTGAATACTAATGCGCAGCTGTCAAAATAAATATCCTTTACTCTGTCGCGGTGATATAGTTGTAATACAAAACAATAAGTATTTAAAAAAAAATGTATCAAACTTTCTATATTTATTAGACTTTTCGTCATTTCATTGAAAACTGGTCTGTATTTTCTGGAAAGTAGTTTAAGAAGATTTGTGAATAACGAAAGAGCTACAATATTGTCGAGGCTGCAACGGAAAATGACGAACTGCTTAGAATTTTTTATTGAAGTAAAGTCAAAAAGTATACTCTTGATCATTAGCGGAAATATTTTTCAGAGAAACTGCAAAAAATAAATTAATTTTTTTGAGCAATCCTTATATCATATGTGGCCGTCGGTGGTGCAATGGTCAGTGTGCGCGGCTCTTGTACATGAGATCCTGGATTCGAACCCTGCTCTGACCACCTTCAAATTTCTTTCGGCGGCGGTCACCCTGCATAGTGACGGCGACACTATCGAGTATATAGCCATGAAAAAGCTTCTCAAAATACCGTTCGGAATCGGTGTAAAATTGTAGGTCCCAATCAGTGAGTGAAAACTGGAAAGCGCACAGCTCAGTGATTGTGAGAAGTTCTCCCCGGTCCCTTCATGGGATATAATGGGAAACCATTTATTTTAATCCTTATATCATACAAAGGACCAATTGTTTACATCTATCGGTTACAGATAATATCTCTGAATTGGTGGCAGTCAGTTGGGCCAACCTGCTCCATTCTGAGATTCCAATATTCCATTACTTGTTTGAGCATCACGGGTGGTAATCGGCATACGACGCGAGTAGTTTTGGTTTCTACTTCCTCAGTCTTAAACCGAAAGTCTAGAGGTGAGGTATAATATGATCTATGCGACCAATTCACCGGTCCCGAGTTTGAAATTCACATATTGAAATTCCCATATATCCTATACCCATATTGTTCTCGGAAAACTGACATGGTTTTGCAGGCTCTGGGGAAAACGATACGGTCGTGTTGGAACAAAATCTAGTCGAGATTAGGGGGTTTTAATTTCAGGCAGTAACTAGTCCATTACGAGGCGGATTTTTATGACAGGCAACATAGACAGTGCAGTGTTACCAAAAATTCAATTCGGTGGGAACATTTTCTTCTAAACATGGCATAACGGGTATCAGATAATCTTCCGACAAGGAGATCAAGTTGTATAGATATACTATTTATTTTATTTTTTAATACATTTTCCGAGTTGCTTTTGACAAAATTTTGGAAATTCAGAATTACTGCAATCTGTAAGCGAATTTGTTTTTTTTGTTCCTTAAAAATGCTTTTTTTGGAGAATATCCGGGAAAAGGGATGTGTCAGGACATACTTTGACAAGTTTTATATACCGAGCCTTACAAAAAGCTTTCATATCCTACTAATGTTGCATACATTTATTTATTTCAGGATCAGCATATGGCTAATAATAAAATTAAACAATATTGTCCTTTGCTTTGTTTAAATAAAAATGCAAAAATTAATATTAATAAAAGTAAAAGTAAAATATAATATAGTTTAAATGACAGCTTTGGCTGAATTAGAGTTAAATTGTGTTTGTTATGATATATGAAATTGTATTATTTACTACTATTTACAACATTCTTACGTATTTCTTCAGATACATCAATAAGAGCTGATATGCAGCTACGTTTTGGTGGAAAACCTGACTGTCTTTCAGTGAGAAGGTTCTTATTTTTAAAATACTCTGCTATTTGACTGTGAATCAATTTTTCAAAAACTTTTGGGAGGTACGGCAATATGGATATCGGTCGATATTCTTTGTACGACTTTGGTATCGGTAATATCTTGGCATGTTTCGTGTTGTAGGAAACCACCTTGTGGTAATAATTGTGTTAAATATAAAAGTGATATGGGGAAGTATAATGGGACGAATAATTTTCAAAAATTTAGGATGGATGTTATGGAATGCAATGACATTTGACTTAACAGCAAAACCGGTGGAAAGTACATCATTTTGATTCACACAGACAAAAGTAAATCCATATTGATTTTGATCAGTCACAGGCTGTTGCTTATAAATATATATCCATCTGACGGAGCAGTGGGAATGTTGGGAAACTTTTCATTAAGTGATTCAATGTCAATGTCAACCTCCTACTTCAATCGGGACATCCCAATACCCATTTCATGAAAAGTCTTCCAAGTTTTCTCGAACTCATCGCTGTCGAAAAAATGCGGGAATAGTGTTCATTGTTTGCCTTTTTTTTTATCAATTTATTTACTTTTCCCTCGCAGCATTCCTTACGAAGTGTGTCTATTTGAAATTGTTCCTATCGTCTAAATATATAATTTCTTTCCAAAAATAGCGGACTTTATGTTAGAATTAAACCATTTATTATTTCTAGGATTATTGGAAACAGTTTTTAGAGTTACAGAATTAGTAAATACTTTCTTGACATGTGTCTCCGAAAAGGTCAACTGATTCTCAACTGAAGGCATATCGTATATTGAGCTCCAATCAACTTGGTTTAATTCCGACAACAACGTGACGTGATACAGTCCAATTGACCGCATATCATTTAAAAGCTTGTTTTATTTTATAATATTCGATCTAAAATCACTGCAAGGAATTACATAATCATAATTTTTGGTGATATTCCCTATAAAACTTTAAAAATTGTCTGTGTTTATCCTACGATTAAGTCCATATACACAACCTATGATCATTTTTTTTCCACTCGACAGAACTTCCACAAACAAGTGCTCAATTTTATCCTCCTTATCTGCAATTTAAAAACCCAAATCCTTTTTACATATACAGCAACACCACCTCCGCGAGTTTCCCTATTACAACGGAACATTTTAAACCCATTCAAACAGACAAGTGCATCCGGCGGCCACAAGTGCACCGGCGGCCACGACCAATACTGAACACAATATCCATGACAATTTCCAGTTTGATGTGTCATAAAGCCCCTATTGGACAATTAAATTTTAACTAAATGAACTACTGTCGACTTTATATAGTTCCCGGTGACTATTTCGAGATGTCGTAACGGAGGGTAGCCAATTATGACATCATCTCTTAAGTTATTCTAAGATTTGGATTAGCTTTTTTAAATACAACTCGAATCCAATGACAGACTTGAAGATATACTACCCGACATGAATTTTTGTACTGGTTAAAATAGCAATAAGACCGATCCCCTAATTCCCAAACCAAGATCAGAGTTATTATTAAAATATTGAAAAATTGGTCATCCATATTCTAACTGGCATTGACGGCATTCCCGTGCTAAATGATTTAGAAAATCATGTTCCATATTTAGATTGTGATAGGCTAACAAAAATCCGAGTTAGGAATAATTTTGATGTCTAATCGAATTGGCGTCGATGTTAGCAACTTTAGCAGAATATAACGTGTCCGCCATCTAACGTTTTTTTTTCAACTAGTGCTTATTTCGTGAATGGTAACACTTAGCTCATGTCTGATTTGACAGATAATTAGTTTTATCCATCCGCTGAACGAATATGGTTGTGTATACGCTTGAACAACGCTGGGAAATATGGCGAAAATGGGCCTGCGATCGATTTACTGAAGATGCCGATTTTGCAAAAAAAAATCATATTTTCAGATAAAGATCATTTTAATCTTGGCGGGTATGTAAACAAGCAAAATTGTCGCATTTGGGGTACAGAAAACCCGCACGCTTACATTGAAAAGCCGATTCACCTAAAACGAGTCACTGTTTGGTGCGGATTTTGGTCCAGAGGCATAATCGGACCATTTTTCTTCGAAAATGAGCAAGGAGTGACCGTTACAGTCAATGACGGTCGTTATCGGGCAATGTTAAACGAATTTTTGTTCACAAAAATTGAAGAGGAGGATATTGGCAACATTTGGTTTCAACAGGACGGCGCTACGTGCCACACAGCCGAAGCTACACTCGATATTTTGCGCGCTGTTTTTGAAGATCGCATTACACTAGCCAACAGTCGTTTTGTGATTTGTTTCTAGCATACTTTTTCTCATTGATTTTGACCTACTAAACACGAAAATGAGTTTTAAAAATTTTTCTGTTGATTGGTTTTCGAGATACAAATTTTTGAACTTTTTTTTTTAAATTTTTGGAGGTACACTTACAATTTTGAGCATATCTTTCGTCTTCTTTGACGTATTTGATCCTACTACTACTCAAATTAAAGCAAATTGAGCCGTCTACAACTCATTCTCAGAAAATTTTCAAATCGGGTGAGTAGTTTTGATGTTGGCGGCTTAAAAAGGTTAAAAAACTGCGTTTTTTTAGTAAAAATGTGGCAGAAAAATTCATATAAAATATAAAACGCGATGCTAACAGCGATTTTGGTTTTTTTACGTATAGCTGGCATTTTTCCAAAGAAAGTAAGCACTTACTTAACAAAATCTGACAACAAATGGCGGATTTTCATTATTTGCACAGCTTACCTACCCAACGCAAACGAATAAATACATTTGAACTTAATTTAAAATAAACAAATTAGTCTTAGTATATTATTTTTTAATTTATTTAGAGCACTACATACTCAATGTATGGCACAATTAGAAATGGATGTGCCAGGTTAGCTAAACTAACGAAATTAACCAAATCAACGCCCATAAAAAACGAGTAGAAACAAAGATATAACTGTACATTTTATGCCATGTGGAAAAACAGCTGACTTCTTCTTTGTTTTTTTTGTATTCGCTGCAATTGGTCTCACGTATTAGGGTCCAAATGAAGTCACCCATCATAGCCGTGTCATAGATGCCCTGATAGCGTCGTTCTATAGCCTTCAATTCCTGATGAAAGCGCTCGCCGTGTTCGTCGCTCACGTCTCCTAAATTCTCAGGGAAAAAATCCAAATGAGAATGCAGAAAGTGTATTTTAAGTGACATGTGCACTCCTACCCAAAAATGAAAAAAAAACGAGAATTAAAACGCTATTTAAATTAACATTTGTTTCAAAAAAAACCTACCCATTGCTTCATAGTTCTTTACCAGATCCTCAACTATGTCCTTACAATTATGGCTTTTGTTGTTTCCTAAAAAGTTTTCCACAACAAGCCTGAAGGAATTCCATGCTGCGGCTTCGATTGGTGATAACAGCTTCGGGAATGTTTCATCTTTCAACATTTTTTTTATATCGGGTCCTGCGAAGACTCCTTCTTTAATTTTTGCCAGCGAAAGGTAAGGGAAAATTGACCGTAAATAGGCAAAAGCTTCACCTTCTTTGTCCAGTTTTTTGGCAAAATTTTTTATCAAACCCAATTTTATGTGCAGCGGCGGAAGTATTATATTTTCACGGTTCTCTATTAGTGGTTTGCGCTGAAAATTCGCTTCTCCAACTACAGGTTTCGTTCGTTCCGGCCATTTTTTTTTGAATATAATGCTGATCATCAGCGCGGCTATTCCAAAGGCACAGAAAACAGCAATGTCGCGTATAGCCTCCTTGGAGTCCACACAGAATGGCCACAACTTTGAGGTCGGCGCATATTTTCCAATTATATTTGCTATACTCTATGCATTTCAGCAAAATGTTCATAGTTTTATAGTTCTCCTTTGAATGAACCGCATGAGCAATAGGAAGAGATGGCTTTTCATTCCCATTATGTAAGAGAACTGCCTTCAAGCTCTCTTTGTTGCTGTCAATAAACAACCTCCATTCATTGGGGTTGTGAATTTGGTGAAGCTCTTGGAACAAGCCGGAAATGTCGCTGCAAAAACATATTTGGTCTTTCTTTATATAAAATTTTGCATACTGCTGGTGACGCTTCCTGTACGCTGTTACTTTCACTTCTGAATCCGCAAATCCACACTGTACCATCCGAGACGTAAAAAGTTCGGATTTCTCCTTAGTGAGACCAAAATCGCGCACCCAATCGTTTAGTTCGGCCTGTGACAGTAATTTTCGCTTTCTGCACGCCCCAAATTCGCTTGCACTTGACTCGGACTCTTGATCTGACGATTCTGCTTTTTGAAGAGATGCACCAGGGCACACTGGATATGGTACATCATTCAAATGTGGTACTGGAAGTGCAAACGATCCCACTTGAGCGTAGTTCCATTTTAAAAATCTCCCTACCCCACTGTTTGTGGTGAGGCAAAAATAACAGTCTGTGGAATGGCATAGCGGCTTTTTCCACATCATTGGTGTATCGAATTTCATATGGCGCCTAAAATTAAAATAAATTACTATATTTGCTTTGCTTAATGTTTTTAAATAAAATTCTTACCTTCCGCCAGCTGCCCAGTTGGTTAGGATTATATAGCAAAGATCACATAGCGACTTAGGTGTCCATGATTCTGTGATATTTGGTGAAATACCAAAATAATTCAAATAGTGCAATTGCACTGCTGGAGTAAACGTGTGTGCGTGACTATTCTTTATAAACTTGCCACACACATTGCAGAAATTGTCTGGATTGTTCAAACACTCGAACACACGTAGTCTTTTACTCATTGTCTTACTTGTTGGGTAGGTATTATATGCACTTAAATTCAATTTGTTTCACTTTTTACTCGTACTACTCGCGTTCGTAGACACTTGTTGAATGACAAAAAAACGATAAATGAACACCTATAAATACTATACCTGGCTATATACCTGATTCAGCAAGTGTGCGTTTCAAATTGTGGAAAAGTTTCCAAATAATGACCACTCACAAATGTGGGGGGAATTTCTGTAAAAAAATCCGATACAGGTAGCCATCGGGAAAACACACATCAATAAAAAAGTGTAATTCCCTTTAATTGACTGTGAACGGAGTAGCAGTCATAAAGGAACACGAAGAGCGTCCACGCACATTCAGAAGCGTATATTACTCTGCAACCACAATCATAAAAATTAAATAACTATTTGTGTATGTAGTATCTGGCAACACTAACATCAAACAATTGCTAAATGTCAAATGTATATTTGAATAAACTTTACTTGAATGTGAATCACTGAATAGAGAGGACGTGTGTTTTATTGAATAACTCTACATTGGCGACGAGGAGCAAAGAATTTTAAAAAAAAATCAAATAAGAACGAAGATACATCCATTCGAATTTAAAATGGATTTGCAGCATGGAATGGGAAAGTATTTTAGAAAGTGTAGATTGGTTCTACCAAATTGTGTTTCTAAGTCCTTGTATATAAAAAAAAAAGGAAAAAATTTAATTTCGTACGTCAGTTTTATTGTGAAAGAAAAGGAAAATTTTTTAAAGACAAAGGAATAATTTTAGAAGTGAAAAATATTTATTTGGAAACTGACATATAAAAAAGGCTAAGCTAATGTGGTGTTTAGTTGATTAAAAGATGTTTAATGAAAAGTAGATTGGTGAATTGTTTGTGGCTTAAATGCCGATAAAAAAAATGAAATGATATTTTGTGGCTTAAAAGCCGATAAATAAAGAATGATGTTTTGTGGCTTAAATGCCGGCCGATATATAAAAAAAAGATGTTTTGTGTCTTCAATGACGTGGCTTAAATGCCGATAAGAAAATTGATTTTGCTTAAATGCTGATTTGTTGTGGCTTAAATGCCGACAAGGAGAAAGTGAAATTATAATTCGTGGAATAAGTTGTTAATACCGTGAATTGGTTTAAAAACCGGAGAGGAAAAAAATTGGTTTAAATACCGGAGGAAAAAAATTTTTTTGGTTTAAATACCGGCTATAAATAGCAATATGAAGAACAGGAAGATCGCTTGTTTAATGCGAACTGCATCAATAAACTGAATTAATATACTTTTTTGTTTTCTAGGTGAATTCAAATACATGGGTCTTACAGTTCCCCCATTTGATTATGCGCAACATACAGAAAACAGTGGTCCAGAATGGAAAAATTGGGTTCGGTCATTTGAATTCTGTATGAAAGCAAGCGGAATTAAAGAGGAAGAAAGAAAAGAAGCCTTATTACTACATTTTGCTGGAAGGAAAGTTCAAGAAATATATTGCAAATTACCAGATCTACCGGAACAAGAAACCGGAAGGGGTCCATGGGCCGACAATTATAGTTTTGAGCCGTCAATATATAAAAAAGCATTGAACAAGTTGAACGAATTTTTTCTGCCAAAGCAAAATACAACATATGAACGACACGTCTTACGATTGATGAAACAAGAAGAAAATGAAAGTATCAGTTGCTTTGCTATGCGATTAACAACCCAAGGCGAACGATGTAATTTTTATGACAAATTGGAGGAGAATATAAAGGACCAAATAATTGAAAAATGTAGATCAGCGCAAATGCGACGAGAATTGCTTAAACAAGGCGATGCAAGTTTGGATATTATTTTGAAGGTAGCCAAAGTATTCGAATCAATTGGTAAACAGGAAAAAATATTCATGCAAAATGAACTAGCCCATTCTGCAACAACAGAAGTCAACAGAATAAATAGTGAATATAAACTAAATAACCGTAGAAATGAAGCAGATGAATGTTTTCGTTGTGGTTATTCAGGACATCGAGCAAACAGTGATAAATGTCCAGCAATTGGAAAAACATGCAATAAGTGCGGTGGGCGAAACCATTTCGGCGCCAAATGCAAATCTAAACATCGAGTTGAAACAGAACGATTCAATAACAGGAATGCCAAAAATGGAAGGACGGATATGGAAAATTATTCTTCAAAACGTTTCAAACAAGACAATAACGTTGTCAAATATGTTCAAAATACCGACGAATATGTATTTTGTATAAATTCGAACCATAAAGGAGACATGGTCAAATGCAAACTTGGACAAATAGAAATAATTGGAACCATTGATTCAGGCTCCAAGTTCAATTTAATCGGTTCCAAAATTTGGAAAGAATTAAAAGCCAAAGAGATAGTGGTCTCAAACCAACGAAAAGGAAATGATAAATGCTTTAAAGCATATGGAGGGTTTCCGTTGAAGGTACTGGGAATTTTCGAGGCACAAATCGAAATCAATAATAAGGTAGTACTAGCCGATTTCTATGTCATGGAGCCAGAAGGCGATTTTCTCATAGGAAATCACACCGCAAAACAGCTGGGGATCCTTAAAACCGGCACTGATGTGAATCGCATTGATGATATAATTGAAGAAAAGAGTCAGATAATTGGTAAAATCAAAAATTTAGTAGTGGATATACCATTACGGGAAGATGCAATACCAATTGCACAGCCATATCGCCGAATTGCAGTACCATTGGAGCAAGCAGTAGACAAAAAGATCGATGAGCTCCTTAAACAAGGCATAATTGAAAAAGTTGATGGATCGTCTAAATGGATCTCACAGATAGTTGCCATTCCAAAGGATAATAACACAGACATTCGCATTTGCATCGACATGCGACGAGCTAACGAGGCAGTTCAACGGGAACACTATCCCTTACCAACGATGGATAACTTTATGCCATACATTAAAGAGGCGAAAGTATTTACCAAACTTGATATAAAACAAGCTTTTCATCAAGTGGAAATTTCAGAAAAATCAAGAGAAATTACAACTTTTATGACCCGAAAAGGACTTTTTCGATATACTAGACTCATGTTTGGCATTACGTGTGCTCCAGAAATTTTTCAAAGAATAATGGATCAACTGCTAAGTGGCTGTGAAGGGTGTTTTGTTTATATAGATGACATATTGATATTCGGGGAAAACCAACTTCAGTTAAATCAACGAGTTGCGAAGGTCAAGACCATTCTTGAGGAAAACGGAGTTACTTTGAATCACGGTAAATGCATCTACAACGTGAGTGAACTTGAATTCCTCGGACATCGATGGACAAGGAATGGTATCAGCCCAACCGAAAGTAAAGTTTCAGCCGTCAAAAATTTTCGTATACCACAAACAGCCGGAGAGGTGCGGAGTTTCCTAGGCCTAGTAACTTATGTGGGAAAATTTCAACCAGACCTAGCAACCATTACCGAACCATTGCGAGCTTTGACTAAGAAGAGTGTAGTTTTCAAATGGAATAATGCACATCAAGAAGCTTTTGACAAATTAAAAGAGTTAATATCGAGCGAGATAATTTTAGGATATTATGATATAAATGACAAAACACTACTGTTCACCGATGCAAGTCCGGTCGGACTAGGAGCCGTGCTAGTACAAGTCAACAAAAATGGTCCGCGAGTAATTTCATATGCGAGTAAGAGTCTCTCAGATGTTGAAAAACGTTATTGTCAAACTGAGAAAGAAGCTCTGGCACTTGTCTGGGGTGTAGAAAGATTCTACTACTACTTATTCGGAAGAGAATTTGATCTTGTAACCGATCATAAACCGCTGGAAATAATTTTTGGAGCGAAATCAAAACCATGCGCCAGAATCGAACGTTGGGTTCTACGTTTACAATCTTACCGCTACAAAATTATTTATCAGAAAGGTAAACATAACATCGCAGACCCATTATCAAGATTGTTGACTGGGTCAGGCGACAAAAATACATTCGATGAGTACTCGGAACATTACGTTAACTGGATTACAGAGTTAGCCACACCGAAAGCATTAAAAATAAATGAAATTATTGAAGAATCGAAAAAGGACCAAACAATACTCGCAGTGAAACAGGCTATAAACAAAGAATCATGGCCGGAAGAGGTAAAAGAATTCAAATTGTTTGAAGCGGAGTTATGCTTCGCTGGGGATATTCTTTTACGGGGAATACGTATCATCATGCCTAAAGCTTTACGTGAACGGACGATCCAATTGGCGCATGAAGGGCATCCAGGTATGACTGTTATGAAACGTCGGTTACGTGCAAAAGTATGGTGGCCCAAAATTGACAAAGATGCTGAAGATTTAGTTAAAAACTGCAGAGGTTGCACTTTGGTTGCTGCACCATCAGCACCAGAGCCGATGAAAAGAAAAGAATTGCCATTAGAGCCATGGCAACATTTGGCAATCGATTTCTTAGGTCCATTACCGTCGGGACACAACTTATTAGTCATAGTGGATTATTATAGTCGATTCGTGGAAATTGAAATCATGAAGAAAATCGACTCAAATGAAACAATCAAGCGACTACGTGTAATTTTTGCTCGATTTGGAATACCACAAAGTGTTACAGCCGACAATGGATCACAATTAGTCAGTGAAGAGTTTAAAAATTTTTGCTTGGAATACAATATTGAACTAAACAGCACCATACCATATTGGCCGCAGCAAAACGGTGAAGTAGAACGACAAAACCGTTCTATTTTGAAGCGATTAACTATCAGCCAAAGCACCGGACGAAACTGGGCAGCTGACCTACAGGACTACCTTTTAATGTATCGCTCAACGCCACATTCCACAACATTAAAAACGCCAGCAGAACTACTTTTCGGTCGTAACATTCGTGATAAACTCCCATCAATTTACCAACCATTGGAAAGAGATGAGGAAATCAGTGATCGTGACAAAGAGAAGAAGGGGAAAGAGAAAGAATATGGAGACAACCGTCGAAAGGCAAAACCGATTAGTATTCGAGAGGGGGATGAGGTTTTGTTGAAACGGGAAATTAAAACCAACAAGCTTTCATCAACATTTGAGCCGACTATGTATAAGGTGGTTAAACGTAAGGGTAGCGAAGTCACAGTCGAATCAGCCGAAACAAACAAGCGATACCGTCGAAACGTGTCTCATCTAAAAAGGGTTGGTCAAGCTTATCCTGAACCAATTATCAAACGACCATCTCGGCGACCAGCTCATCTGAAAGATTTTGTTTGCAAAGTAAACCAATCTTCTTAAATAAAAATAAAATATTTTTCAAAAGGAGTACTGTAGTATCTGGCAACACTAACATCAAACAATTGCTAAATGTCAAATGTATATTTGAATAAACTTTACTTGAATGTGAATCACTGAATAGAGAGGACGTGTGTTTTATTGAATAACTCTACAGTGTATTACTTATTTTTTTTAATTCTGAGAATCATAAAAATTACGTAAACGTTTTTTCCAAACAATTTTGTACATGTAAAGTGGGTTTGCCAAAATTCGTATCGTAAAATGCACCTGTGTTTCTATGTTCTGCATTTTCATTATACCATTTCCTTAAAAACATCGACGAAACGTCCCTACGGTATTGTAAATAGGTTTTTTACAATTATGAAATATTTGTGTTATTAATATTAATTTAAAAATTTTATCAAAACTGCTAAGTGCTGTGACATTTGAAAAAAATTTCCAAAAAAAAAAACTGCTGATTTCACTAAATTTTTGAAATTTCACGTCCCTTGCCAGAACACAGAGGCGGATTTAAGGGGGGGCGCACCGGGCGCGCGCCCGGGGCCCCGCAGTTTTGGGGGCCCCGTGACTTTATCTATCTTCCTATAATAAGCTAAGTCATACAAAAAGGGTGCAGAAATCAAGTTTTTCTTCTACATATAAAAATTAAAGTGTTTATTTTTCTACCAAAATATCCATTATATATTAAAACAAGGACCAAACTTTATCAAATGCTGCAAAAAAATTTACCTATAATGGTCCAGAAAACTAAAATGGAACTTATTTATAGAAAATTTCATTTTCATGAACTTTGAACGCCCACTATTTTTGTGAAGCCAATCTATAGTCCACCTGTTGTAACGATGTTTATCTTTATTAATTTTGAATTATAAAATTATATACTTATATTTATGTCATTACAAATAATTAGTATCAGGTGGCATTCGAAATAAATTTGTTTTTAAGACTTTAAATCAATTAAAAATTGTCCTCCCAATTGTATTGCAACTTTCCTCACGGTGAATTATTTGCAAACTGTACCACGAGTTTAACAATTAAAACGGCATGATAAAAATATTGTTACAAATCATTCTCGTGAATTTTAAATAACATGTTTCAGAAGGCAATGTTTAAAAACTTATTTATTTATCTGCAATCTTTGTTTTTGAAACATAATATGAACAATGAAATGCCATTTATCAGACGCTGAAAAAAGAAAAGTTAAAAAACAATTTGAAGAAGTTATCAACCAATGGAAGGGAGCATTAGATAAATTTATGATCACTCTAGGTAATTCTGTGGGCACAAAAAACAGATGCACTTACAGCTTCCACCAGCCGACAAAATGAGTTTGCTGAAACTCTTGGTATAGAAGAAGGCATACGTGAAATATCTGTAGACAAAGGCAGGCAAGATATGCCGATAGAAAATATCGATAGTAAGACGCAAAATATTTCATTGGAAATAAAATTAATGTGGATTTATACGGGCAATAGTCAAAACAATACTTCTCTATGGTATCGTAGTTTGGTAGAGGTCCCTCCAAAAGAAATATATTCTGAATTCCTTGATGAAAATTCAAAGATCAGCACTGATTAGCGTTAATGGGGCAATGGGCACGACGCTATACTAAACAATGGGCACTTAGCGCTATACTGAACATCTTTACTCCTGATATCATGGCCGAATCGGCAGCCGTTACATCCCTGGTGAGAATCAGAGATTGTGGCGTTTTGATATCGGGACATTAAGGACACACTGAATTACTACACCGAATCAACTCTATTCCCGTAAACACGGACTACTGTATACTCTACCTTCTAACAGCGACAAATCTAAGGACTTCTATTCCGAACAGGAATACCTGGGAAAAGTTACTGAAAGGGGATACCAGTAGTATCAGATTTTTCACGGATGGATCAAAGTTGGCCGAGCAAGTGGGCTATGGGGTCCATTCACCGGACCTAAATATAAATATCTCCTTCAAGCTGCCTGATCACTGTAGTGTATTTCAGGCGGAAAATTACCGCCATACTAGAGGTTGCAGAACTACCGAAAAGTAGTGTCACAACCTTCCGGAGAATATGTATCTACACAGACAGCCAGGCTGACATAAAATCCCTGGAAGCCATGTTTGCTACGTCCCTCACGGCGAAAGAATGCCACTCATCACTTAGGGTGATGTCAGAGTATTTTAACACCAGGCTCATCTGAGTACCGTGACACAGCGACATTCCAGGCAATTGCGTAGCGGATGCGTTAGCTAGACAGGGCACTACGGCACAGGTTCTTCCGGCAAAAGAAGGTGTTAGTATGGCAGTCTCTACCTGCCGTTTGCAGATCAGGCAGTGGGCCACAATATGTTCAAGGACAAGTGGAGACTTACTTCAGCTTGCAAACAAGCCAGGGTCCTCTGGCCACAGGTGGACAGGAAGAGGACTAGGCAACTACTTAACTTGCCGAGAGGCAGGTTATCCACAATGATAGGAACACTTACGGGACATTGTCTTGTAGGAAAACACGCCCTCTGATTGGGACATAGAAACTCCACTCTCTGTAGATGCTGCATGGAAGAGGACGAGGTAACGACGAAACACCTTCTCTTGGATTGCCCTGCTCTGAAGTAGAAGTAGGATATTCGGAACTCATCTAGTTAGCACAGTAGCCCTATAGGATATTCCTGTAGGTCTTATAGACAAATTTATTGAAAGGGCAAATTGGCTGGACGACTAGTCGATAGTTGCTATGGAGGAAACTGCAGGTATCACAATGGGCTTATATAGCCTAAGTGTGCTAGACAGCGTGCTGTCTTGTAGCCTTGCCAACCAACCAACCAAATAAAATTAAAATACATTTTCTCTGGCCTAATGTATTAAGAATAGAAATGGTTGAATTTCTCATTTGTAATAAACTAATAAATATTGGCCATATTAGTCAAATTAAATCGATATATAAACACGGTGATTGCATTTTTATAGGAAATCGTTGAGTGGAGAATGTGAAGAAATAACGTGGATAATTTTTTCCGAAACATCCAAATCTATATAATGCTATCCATGAAAATTATTTTTGGGCTCAAAATCCAAGTTGACAACTGGGTTTCAAAATTGGAAACATATTGGAGCTACTTTGTCCGACCATAAAAAATCAAACCAACATGTCGCCTCAATGTGGACACTCTACAAGCGCTCCACGGTTTCAAATTGCGTCAATGCACAAAATGCGAAAATTGTAATGCAAAACGAAAGGTTTTGGAGAAACATTTTACGAAGATTTGTATCCACAATATAATTCCTTGAAATTAAATGTACAGGACATAACGAAGTTAAAGATCTTCCAGTATGATGGTTTTTTAAAGTCATACTTGCACGAATACAGTTGCGCGAATCATTACTTTTACATTAAGACTTTTAGTTATGATTTTGGTCTTACCCATAAAGTTTGTTCTAAAAAAAGTTGAAATTTTTGTTTATTTTATCACTGTTTACGTACACGTCTGTCTCGCCTTGCATTCAAATAAAAACTAAAAGCTCAGCAAACTGCAACGCGTCAATTGTCCATCCAAGATATATTGATAAGGTAGAACTACAAAACATCGAAAAATGCCTACCAACCAAATCTACGCACACTTTTGTGATGGTTTGGTTTTCCCAAATATAAAATGTGTGAATTCATTAGTGGCTATGACATCATTGACTAATTTTGTCGGCAGGGCGAAGTCTGCCGGCTCAGCTAGGAGTTTAGATAAAAAAGCCAAAGATATGAAAGAAACTTTTCCAAATGTGGAAACGATTCTGGAGAAGGATCATTTCTTGTCTTAAAAGAGTAAAGAATTATTTAAGAAATTCCATGACAGAAAGAAAGACTCAATACTATTGCAGTATTGCATATAGGTAGTGATTTACTTAAAATTATTGATATTAATGATATAATTTACAAGTTTGCAAGCCAAAAAGATAGAAAAAATTTTCTGTATTTTAATTAGTACTTAAAGTAATTAAAGTACGTTTTTAAGTTTTATAAAATTTTGGATTATTTCAACAAAAATTTGGTTATTTTTTGATTATTTTTCAGGGGCCCAATATTTATTCTGCGCCCTGGGCCACATCCAACCAAAATGCGCCTCTGCCAGAACAGAAGACATTAACCCAGGGTGGTGAAATTTTGAACAGAAGTAACTTATGTATAGGAGCAACTGTTCCGTTCTATTCCAAAAGGATTATAAAAAACTTGCTTTTTCGATCCCTCCTAGTAGGTTAGCTGTGCAAATAATGAAAATCAAAATATCGTGAAATAGCGGAATTTCGGTGTTTTACCAAAAAAATTATAAGCCCGCCATTTGTTGCAAGATTTTGTTAAGTAAGTGCTTATTTTCTTTGGAAAAATGCCAGCTATACGTAAAAAAACCAAAATCGCTGTTAGCATCGCGTTTTATATTTTATATGAATTTTTATATGAATTTTTCTGCCACATTTTTACTAAAAAAACGCAGTTTTTTAACCTTTTTAAGCCGCCAACATCAAAACTACTCACCTGATTTGAAAATTTTCTGAGAATGAGTTGTAGACGGCTCAATTTGCTTTAATTTGAGTAGTAGTAGGATCAACTACGTCAAAGAAGACGAAAGATATGCTCCAAAAATTTAAAAAAAAAAGTTCAAAAATTTGTATCTCGAAAACCAATCAACAGAAAAATTTTTAAAACTCATTTTCGTGTTTAGTAGGTCAAAATCAATGAGAAAAAGTATGCTAGAAACAAATCACAGAGAAAATTTTGTTATTTGTGACCTAGTGTTATCAGCCGCAGAGCTGATGTCGTTTCGCCACCTCGGAGCTGCGATTTGACACCGTTGGACTATTATTTGTGGGGCGCCCTCAAAGATAAGTGTTACGCCGACAAGCCAGAGACATGTGCTTAAAAATTCGATAATGTGCTTAAAAATTAGACCGATCATGCTACTGCATGGCCAGTCGAGGCAGCGATTTGAATGAAATTATTTTCCATTATTAACCGGATGGATTTTACTTTTAAATAAACAAAGAAATTTGAGAAAATATTTTTTAATATTTTTTACAGCATTTTCAAAAAAAAAGTTATTTGGCGGACCCTTTAGCTTGATTTCTCGCAACCAACCTCGTCTGTAATACATAAATTACATAATGCAGACCCACTACAACAGAACGTAGTTAAATATTGTGTTATATTTATGTTTGTTTGTTTATTTGGTTTGATTGTTTGTTTTGCCACAAATATTTGATTTTATTATATACGATACTCAACACAATGTTCATAAACTGTGATGATTGTACGTATAGAGATATAATGTTTTCTATACAACCTCATGTTTTGAGGGAAGTGGTAAAAATAATAATCAAATTGTTTGCAATCGAGCGAGTATTCACAATATTCGCAGTATCTACATAGAAACCAACTTTACTACCCCACACTTACTAATGTAGTCAATCTACTATGTTATTATTATCCTCCAAGCGGTTTAGCATCGGTGTGTGGGTGTACTCAGTTGAATTGACTACAACTACAACGACATCAGCAAACACCGAACGGAAATTAAATTTAATTTTGAAAGGAAAAATAAATGCTATCGCTAAAATATTGCACAGCTTGAAATGAGATGCACGATAATGACAACGGACGGTTGAAAGGGACGTTGAGAATGACGAGAACAAATGGGCTGGTTACGTGTACATAGAATGAATGTAATGCATAAGTTCTGAATATCCACAACAACAACAACGAAGCGATAAACACCCAAGTTGACTGAAAGCATCAAGGTAAATACTCTACACCAGGAATGGTATAAGCATTCTTTTAAAGAAATTGTGACGATTTTCACTCCGTCATAAGAAATAAATTCATAGTTTGCTTTACACATATATAAAGTATATAATGAAAAAAGGGTTTCCCATTACATCCCATGAAGGGCTTGGGGAGAGCTACTCACAACCAGTGGGTTGTGCGCTTTCCAGTTTTATACTCACTCTTTCGGACCTAAAGTTTTACACCGATTCTGAACGGTATGTCTAAGTAGCTGTTTCATGGCTAAATACTTGAAAATGTTGCCGTGGGGATCGAACCCATGTTATCATGTATAAGACTCTCGCACGAAACAATGGTCCACCGACGACCATAGTTTTCATATATGAGCCAAATAGAAAATAACCATTACTCGAATAGTTATTTCCTCATTATTAGTTGAAAGTGTACATTTTAAATCAAGTTGAAACCTAAATTTATATTTGATTTAATTTTATTTGTGGTTTTCTAAATATTAAATTAAAAGGCAAACGTACGATTTTTTTTGCCAAAATTTTAATTTTTTAATGCTGAATCTTTTTTATTCTGAATTCCTTGATGAAAATTCAAACATCAACACTGACTGGCAATGGGCACGACGTCAGGTACTGCACTTATTTATATTCTGAACATCTGTACTCCTGATATCACGGCCGAATCGACATCCGCCACATCCCTGGTAAGAATCAGAGAACGTGGCGTCAAAATATCGGGGCATTCCGGACACACTGAACTACTACACCGGATGAACTCTATTCCCGTAAAAATGGACTACTGTATCCCCTAACTTCTACCAGCGACAAATCTAAGGACTTCTATTCCGAACAGGAATATCTGGGAAAACTCACTGAAAAGGGATACCAGTAGTATCAGGTTTTTCACGGATGGTTCAAGTGGGACGAGCAAGTAGGCTATGGGGTCCATTCACCGGACCTAAATGTAAATATCTCCTTCAAGTTGCCTGATCACTGTAGTGTATTTCAGCCGGATATTACCGCCATACTGGAAGTTGCTGAACTACTGAAAAGTAGTGTCACAACCCTCCGGAGAATATGTATCTACACAGAGAGCCAGGCTGTCATAAATTCCCTGGAAGCCATGTTTGCTACGTCCCTGACGGTGAAACAATGCCCACTCATCACTTAGGGTGATGGCAGAGTATTTTGATATCAGTCTCGTCTGGGTACCGGTACACAGCGACATTCCAGGCAATTGCGTAGCGGATGCGTTACCTAGACAGAGTACTACGGCACATGTTCTTCCGGCAAAAGAAGGTGTTAGTATGCCAATCTCTATCTGCCGTTTGGAGATCAGGCTGTGGGCCGATAATATGTTCAAAGACAAGTGGTGACTTACTTCAACTTGCAGACAAACTAGGATCCTCTGGCCATAGGTGGACAGGAAAAGGACTAGGCAACTACTTAGCTTGCCGAGACGCAGTTTATTCACAATGATAGGAACACTTACGGGACATTGTTTTGTAGGAAAACACGCCCTTATATTGGGACATGGATATTCCACTCTCTGTAGATGCTGTATAGAAGAGGAGGAGGAAACGATGTATCAGATAAACATTTTCCAAAACAAATAGACTTTTTGAATCCAGCGCATATAACCAATTAACAACAATTAAAATATTGAAACAAAATTTGCCGGAATTTTTTTGGGAACAATTTTCACTTGCGTCGCTTCAGTTTAACATCACATTTCAACTCTATACAAAAACCAACAAGTTTTTAGAATCCAGCTGGTATAGCCAACTAAAAAATTAATTTTTTTTTAAAACAAATCGCACCGTAAAAGAAAAACATTGAACAAAATCAAAATGTGTTTCAATAAATATTACAGCCATCAACGTTCATACCTAGGTCCATAGTAAAATAAGTTGCAGTAGACGTTGTTGTTGTTGTAGCCAGCAACAAAAGGCATTGTGTTTTTGTCTCATTCGCGTAAGTTGTCAACTAATACACGTAAGTATACCAACAACACAGAAATACAAAAAGTACAAAAACAAAGTACATATGAGTTTGACAGCTGAAACGATCAACCACAATGAAAAAATTTAAAACAGCTGTTCCAACGAGTTTACCTTCCTTATTTTTCCATGCCTAAGCTCAAAATTTAAATTCTTATAATGTGTGAAATACACCACATACTCTAAATGATACATCGAATGGGCACAGTCATATTCGGTGGGATCGTGCGATACCACATCGTAAAACAATAACCATATGTTATTATAGCACACAGTACTTTTAAGAGACAAAAAAATGGAACGTCAATTTTCGTTTAAATCGAAGTTGGTAAATTTTTCGTTGATTGGCTCTGGAACTACTCATTTATTAAATTTATCATATCAGCTTATTTTACAATAGGTAATCTTCTAGTCGATTTGGCGTGCTTGGCTTCAAAGTATACTTGATGATGTCTTCCTTAAAATTCAAATTTAGTGGTTCGTAGAAGGTGCTTGGCGTAACTCACTGCAAACCATCTAAGTCATTGGTGGAACACGTGGTCGGTCGGTTGCTTGGTTCATTATGGCTGGTATTTACTGGCAGTGTGAAGCATAAATACTTCATTTGTTTGCCTGAGTACTTCTAATTAACAACTAGAAAAATGGTAACAACAGAAACAAGTATAGGCACAACAGCAAGAACGAACTAACTTCATTTCATATTGTTGACGTTGCTTTACATTTTACTTCCGTTTCTGATCGTAATATGCTTCCATTAAAGGACTAAAGCGCGTGCAGACATAGATTCGCTTAAAACTAAAGGATAACAATGAACATGCTCCACTTAACCGTAACAGAAGCATCGCAAGTTAAACATGCAGCAATGACAACTACCAGAACACGAAACATAAGCAAAATAAGAAATAAAGGAAACAAGAAAATGAAACCCAAACCTAGCATATCAATGAATGTGCAACTATTTTAATTGTTAAAATAAAAATTAAATAGAAAAACATGTGCAGCTACAAAAGTGCACCTACTAATCATAAAATATGACTTCAGCAACGCTCACTTCCCATCTGCCCCCGTCACATAATTTGGTAACATAAAGCTACAAATTATGGGAGGGTGCTAACATCTAGTAGTGCCTCTAGGGACAACTCCGTGATGCCTCAGGGCACATTCTATTTGTGCATAGGAAGAATATATTGCAAAAACATAGTTTGTTGCCAAGGCGATAAATTACAAAAATCGCCAGTGAAAACAATCATTTCAATAAGTTGACCAGAAAATATAGGAACACCACAGTGCAATGACAATTTCCTTCCAATAGTACAGGCTACTTCAATGAGTGCAAAAAGAGTTCCGTATGCTCAACTCCTTTACATAAAATCATAACAAAATTGATGATCCTAGAACCAGCTGACTCTAAGTTCGGTTATTAGCTGTTGCCATCAAAACATCACACATGTAAGGTGTTTCAAAAGAAGTCATCCGATGTTGTTGGCTCTCATTTTTTTTCTAAATGAAAAACTTCGACTCTGTTTTTTTATTATGTTTATTTGAACCTTTAAAATTTTATTGGTTAAGTTGAGAAGATGATATCGGTTAAATGGGTACCGTCATAATTTAGTACCATACGGGCTCGTTTTATGGCATTTTTCATAACTTCGGCGAGAACTTCGGGCGACAGATTCTCGCACTCGTGTCAAATGTTGACCTTGAGGGCTTCCAGGGTCTCGGGCCTGTTCACGTAAACACGGGACTTTTAAAAACCCCACAAAAAGAGTCTGGAACGGTTAAATCGGGCGATCTTGCGGGCCAGTGCAAATCGCCAAAACGAGAGATGAGGCGACCCGGGAACGCCGCCTTCAGAATATTGGTTGCGGCTCGCGAAGTGTGTGCCGTTGCTCCGTCCTGTTGGAACTACATTTTGTTTCGAAAAAAATGTACTCTTTAAAGAAAATTAAGTTTTTTAAGATAATTCAATTTGTTGTAAGAAAATTTACTTCTTCTTTAAGATAAGGTAGTTTGTTTTGAGAAAAGGTACTTTGTTTAAGGATTTGAATATACTTTTTTCAGAAAATTTACTTTTTTAAGAAAATTTTCTTTATTTAAACTTCCTTCAATTTGGCTTTTCTAAATTTATTTTTGTTGGGTTCAAAACTGCTATATATACTAAATAGTTGTTACAGGCTCCACCTAGAAAACTTCCCATTAAACAAGAAATTTTCCAACATATGTTAGTTTAGACACAAACCAGCGCCAAAGTACCCAATATAATAATAAGGTAATAATACTGGGTTGTAGCACTATAGTGTTAAAAAAATGTGTTTAATTTTTTTTCATTTAGCCCCCATTCCGCAACGTGCGATATGGAAATTCGTTCCAAAATACGCGTATTGATTGGAACAAAGAAATGTTGAAAAAATACAACCGCAGTAACTCAAATGCAGTGTATAATATCGTCATCGCTGACGATTCATGGATCTATGCATATGAGCCCGAAACAAGACTACAATCGATCGTATGTGTATTTAAAGGCGAGCTGTCTGTTTTGTTTGCGATCAATTTAAATTTGTTGATTCAATAAAATTGTAATGAATTTTGGCACGAACAATGTATTAAAAAGTTGATTTTTACATTACTATTCTTCAATTGTTTAGTAATATTTATTATAACGTGTACAAAAAAACACCAATCAATATAGAAAAGATGATAATGATTAGATATACAAACCCGTAATTTAAGCTGCCTCTGACGGCACCTCAACAAGACATTTCATAATCATGTCCAGATATTGGTACACGAAATGTTAATGCGATAGACAACCTATGAATTTCCTCTCGTTCAAATAAAAAAATGTCTAAAAATTTCCGTAAAATTAGACAATACCAAACGTTTTATACAGGGTGATTCAGGAAGTTCCGGACAAATTTCTCCAGCGTATTCTTTGGCTCATTTCATGAAGAAAAGTCCACTATGACCATGTCCGAAAATGCAAGGGTGCAAAATGGCAGCGGGTTCAAAATTTTCGGATTGGCGGTCGGAGGGTAGTAGGGTAAAGTTGGTAACTTCTGAGCCAGTGGTCGAATTGTTTTGGAAAGGTCTTTAAGGGGCCTCTCAGAATCAATAAAAAAAAGTAGAAAAAAGTCAAATCGCCGAGATACAGAGCTTTTGGGGAAAAAAACAGGGACCGTAACAGTTACGACTTTTTTCAAAAAATTCAAAATATAATAGTTATTTTTTGACTTTTATTCTTTCGGTCAGAAATAAAAGTTAAAATTTGAGTTTTATTTTTTAAGTCAAAAATAAAAGTTAAAATATGACTTTTACGTTTTAAGTAAAAAATATAAGTTAAAATTTGACTTTTATTTTTTAAGTCAGAAATAAAAGTTAAAATTTGACTTTTATTTTTTAAGTCAGAAACAAAAAAATTGATTATGCCATAACAATAATAATGTAATGGAAATATAAGGAAAATAAAAAAAATTTAAAGGCAGCGGCAACACTGATGACAATATTATTTTACCGTTATTTATAAGGTTGTTATTGTTATTGTTATATAATTATTATCAACTCTTTTTTGCCTTTGCTTTGCATATCCGTAGACAGTTCATTTTAATGTAGTTGACAAATATTTGACAACGTGATTTTTTTAACTCATTAATTAATTTTTATTGATAAATCAGTGAAACATGGGTCGTAAACGGTATATTTTAATCCGCGAATATTACATTGAGAGTGGTGGAGAAACTATGTGTAAAATATGTAAGAAAGTCATCAATGCTGGAAGCTTAACCAATTTAAAAAGACATTTGCAAAACTGCCATGCAGACATGTATACGGACTACGAAAAATTGAGCAAACTTTCAAACAAGGATTTACGTAATGATGATTATCGCATTAAATTTACAGTGGAAATGTCCAGAAAGGAGGTCGTAGATGCTTGCATTGATATGATCACCACCGAAGCACGGCCTCTGAAATTTTTTGATTCTAAGGCTTTCAAGACTTTAACAAATCCAATTTTTAATGGTTTAAAAATGGAACCAATAACTTCAAGAAATGCGACGGACTTTATTACCGAGAAATGTGATGAAATAAAACAGTGCATAATTAATAACTTAAAAGGAAAAATTGTTAGTTTGAAGTTGGACACGGCCACACGAAATGATCGGTCTTTATTGGGAGTGAATGTTCAATTAATAGTAATTTACACTTCTTCTTCGTAATTTACACTTTGGCTATGGTGGAACTAAAGAAAAATCATACTGCTCAAAACCTGCAGGCAGAAATTGAGAATATACTTAAAAACTTCCAGATCAACATTAAGCAAATATATTCAATTACGACAGACAATGGTAGAAATTTAGTAAAATGTGTGGAATTACTGTCGCAAAATGAGAGTGAAGACAGTCAAGATGACGAAAGTACGTATAGCAATGCGCAAAAAATTACGGAAGGAATTGTGTACGAGAATGTTGTGTCAATAAAATGCGCTGCCCACACACTTCAATTGTCTGTAAAAGACTTACTATCTAACCAAAATCAAAGCTTGATTGGAAAAGCTCGAGAATTATGTAAGCTGTTAAGAACTGCTTCATTTCGGTAAACTATAACTCTCAATCGCGAAATATTAATCTTATTGCTTTGTGTATTTCAGCTTCATAATTAAGAACTTAAAATTGCCGAAACCTCAATTGGACGTCCCTACACGTTGGAGCTCAACTTTTACAATGTTAAAGAGTGTCTTAAAATTGAAAGATTTTTGCCTAGATAACGAAGCCGTATCCAAGCAACTGAATTCTGAGGAATGGATGGAAATAGAGACTATCATATCTGTTCTTACTCCTGTGCACATCTTAACTTTAAGTTTACAAAGAAGTCAATTGCTGTTGGGAGACTTTTATAAAGCATGGCTGGAGATGATGTTTGACTTGGAATCTAATACGATAAAATTGCCGTTGAATGCATCAAGTCAAGGCAGTCACAATTGTTGGAAAATGATACCATGTATTCAGCTTTATTTCTGGATCCAAGATTTAGAAGAGTTTTGTCGAAAGAAAAAATTGGACGCGCAAAAAAACATTTAAAAAACATCATCCTACAAATCCAAAATAATGAACAGGTAACTATACTAAATTTTGAAAGTTGAGATTTAGTAATAAACAAGGAAATTTTTATTTATTTATTATTATTTATATACACTAGACTTGTCTTAATCCACTACCAACAACATCCAGTAGTGAGTCATTCCCATTTCATGAGGCAACAAACCAAAGCAGCTCCTCAAAATTACGAATTGGACTCTTAGACATGGAGCTATCAGATGCGTCGTCCGATGGCGTCTGAATCGAACAGTCATGAGAGACGGTCGCTTTTCTCATAACTATTTTCATTCTGTTGTTTTTGTGAAGGTTCGAGCCGTCAATTCGTTGTTTATTCGAGTGCATACAAATTACAAGTGGCCAGTGAATAAAAACAGGAAAACAATCAAAGAATCATATTATTTGATTCAATAAAATGAGTGAGCATAACGCTCAAAACTCTAATTTATTGAACAGTAATAATAATTTTGTAGAAAATGAAAGAAAGCGAAAACGTGTAACAATGGAGAACAATTCTCAAAGTAAACAATTGAAAAACAATTATTACTCAATTCTGGCTGAGGATGACTTTCAATGCGATGAAGATTTACTCTCAAAATATGAGAAACATGTGCAAGTGCATTCGCAAATGCAAGTACAAATACACCGTAATCCAAGAGAAACGTCTAACTCAAATAATGTCACACACGAAGATTCCAGATCAGCTACATACTGCATACCAACAACAAGCAGACACTCCGCTCAGAGTGCAAGCAAACGGAACGTAAACAATAATCAAAACAAAAATGAAAAAGTGCCCCCAATAAATATATACAATGTGGAACCCAATGAACTTATTTCATTTATAAAAAATGGTCTACAAATTAATGATTTTGAAATCAAAGATTTAAACCACAAGAACAAGAAAATGACACTACACTTAAAGTCCATGGCTAATTTTGCACGGGTCAAAACTCATTTACAAAAAACACATACTAACTTTTATACATTTACTCCCAAATGAATCAAAAATAAGACGATGTTACTTAAAGGCCTTAGTGGCGCAACTGATACCGAATTAATTCTAGAAGAACTTCGCACATACGAAAATGAAAATTTAAAATTCGTGAAGATTGCTCAATTCTACACAAATAAATCTAAAAAAGAAAAATACTGTCTTCCGTCGTTCCTCGTACAATTAAGCCCAGAGAGTGACACCACTGAATTAAAGAATATAACAGGTATTCTACATCACCGGATAAAATGGGAGCCGCTCAAAAAACCCGAAATTCAACAATGTAGAAACTGCCAGGGTTTCTTCCACAGTGCAGCAAATTGCTTCTTACCCCCGAGATGCGTAAAATGTAATCAATCCCATGACAGTGGAAAGTGTGCTGTTTCTACAGTTGATACAAACGAACGTGACAAGCTATACTGTGTAGTCTGTAACAAATATGGTCACCCAGCGTCTTACAAAGGCTGCGAAAAATACCGTGAACTTCAAAAGAAAGTCAGATCTAGAAGAATCGTGTTAAAACAAAATACGAACATTAGCCCATCTGATATAAATCCCAACATAAGTTATGCCAACACATTAAAATCTGAAAATCCATTTATTCTAAATAACAAAACCCTTAATAATACTAACCTACCAAATAACTTCTTTGTAGATCTTAAAAATATGTTAACAAGCTTATCAAACCAAATGATTAATTTACAAAAACAACTGCAACTGCAATCTTCCAGAATTGATACTCTATTCTCATTTATGGACGTGTAATGGATCAAGTTTATAATCCATCAAATACAATTTCTAAAATATTAAATATTATACACATTAACGTTAATTCTCTAGTAAAGCTAAATAGAAGATACGAATTAACCAACTTATTAAGAATCCATAAACCAGATATAGTTCTTCTGAATGAAACTAAACTAAATCCTAAACACAAACTCGTGTTTGAAAATTATGAAATTGTTAGAAAAGACAGAGTGCAGGCCAGGTGCGGAGGTGGTACAGGTATACTAATCAAAAATGGAATCAAATACAAAACATTCACTAATCGTACAATAGAATCCTTTAAGTATCTAGAAACATGCATTGTCACAATACCAATAGATACCAATAATATACTCTTTATAATATCGGCTTATTATCCATCAGGTAATAATGATACCTATTTTAAAGATGAATTACACAATCTTTTTCAATCTTTAAAGCTGGATAATCCAGACCACTTTTACATATTAGCAGGAGATCTAAACTGTAAACATACAGATTGGGGAAATATGGCAGATAACCACAAGGGAAACTTAATTAAAGATTGGTTATGGAACAATGAAATTAGGTTCAGATGTAATTTTTATGCATCCAGTTCTCCATCCTACCCCCGATGTAACTCTTACTTAGATATATGCTTAGCAGACCACCGTATACATATTCAAAGAACAAATCCCAGTTTAAATTGTCTAGAAACTTTATCATATGATAGTGATCATAATGCGATAAAAATAGTAGCTTCTAGGGACATAAACAAAACACCATTTCTCATCGAAAAACGTGAGGAAAATTTGAATTTCAATTACAAGAAAGCAAACTGGAAAAAATTTCAGAACAAGATCATAAATTCACTAGATATGTATGATTCTATCCCCAACAATACAAATCTCTCAAATTCTGAAATTGACTCTCATTTAGAAAAGCTAAATAACATTATTATTAATGCTATTGAGCATTCAGTTCCTTTTTTTCAAAATAGAGATCAAATGGAAATATTGATAACACCAATTATAAGAAAATTACAAGCAGAGAAAAATAGAACACTCACTTATATTATAAGACACAACAGATTACAACGTCTTCTCTCTGTAAGTCAGTTATCATTCTTTAAAGCTAAATTGAAACTACTAAGACAACTAATTCAGGAAAACTTAATATTCTCCTTCAACAAACATCATAAAGATAAATTATCTCATTTGAGTCCAAAGGATGCTTTAGGTATGTATACAGAAGCCAGAAAGCAATATAGAAGCTACGACTCCAATGTTCTTGAAACAGTAAAAATCGGAAACAATGAAGAATTTTTGCTCAGAAGAGCTAATATCGATCCCGATACAGTTTTAATTGACACCAATTCGGGAAAATTTGTAATAAAAGACAAAATACAATTATTAGATGTTGTCGGCGCGTACCTGGAAACAGTTTATGGCCCAAAAGAAATCGACATGAGTAATAACCTACACCAGGAGGTAAATATTGGGTTTACCAGATTTTTAGAAGTAAAATCCGGATTTGATGAGAACCCTACCCAAATAATAAACTTCTCGAACACAATTAGGGCTGATGAAATACCAAATTCTGCAGAATTCGAAGATTTTGTTTCTCAGGAAAAGATTATGTACATTTTCAAAAATCTCACGGGAAAATTTTCATCTGGCGTGGACAACATTCCCAATATAGCCCTTAAAAAGGCTCCACCAAAGCTAATTCGGCAGTATTGTATCTTATTTAATAATATGTTCAATAACTCTTACTTTCCCTCGTCGTGGAAACTAGGTAAAGTTGTTACACTCCCTAAGAAAAATAAAGACCTAAGTCATCCCGAAAACCTTAGAGCCATAACATTGCTTCCTAATATAAGTAAAATATTCGAGAGTTGCATTAACTCGAGAATAATTCGTATACTGAATAGCCACAACTTAATAAATGAAAACCAATTTGGGTTTAAATATAAGCACTCTACAATACACGCGACCAACCTTTTGGTGTCAAATATTAACTGGAATTGGAACAGGAAATTATATACAGGGGCATGTTTGATAGATTTCCAAAAAGCCTTCGATAATATCTGGATTCAAGGATTAATCTTCAAAATGTTGAATCATAAGTTCCCCCTTAGATTTGTAATACTACTCTACAATATGATCAATGAGAGACATTTCGTTGTAAGTAGCCGCGGTACTGTAAGTTCCCAACAATTCTACATTATGAATGGCCTCCAACAGGGCACAGTCAATGCACCGATTTTATTTAATTTATACATATACGAGTTATTAAATCTTCTACCTGAATCTATTGGATTCGCAGATGACCTAATTGTATATCACGCCGATAATAGAGTAGATAAAATTACAGAAAAATTGCAGGAAAAGTTTAATAAGGTCGTCAAATATGCGAAGGATTGGAATATGAACATAAATTATAACAAATGTGAGACCATTCTCTTTCGTCCCCCAGTAGACAAATGCAACTATAATATCAGAAAATATTGGAAAACATTTGGTATATACTCTCCACTCTCTGGTATGAAGATACCAAATAAAGAGGTAGTAAAATACTTAGGTATCCATCTAGATAAATTTCTCTACTTCAATACGCATGTTAACACACAAATAACAAAGGCTAGACATGCTTTTTTCAGATACAAAACTCTTTTCTTTTCTAAACATGTCAAACAGAAAGTAAAAATACTTTTGTATCAGGCTTTAATACGCCCTATCATAACATATGGATGTCCGATATGGTTCAATATTTCCCCGTCTTATATGGAACGTATACGTAAATTCGAAAGAAAATGCCTCCGCGCCTGTACATCTTTGTATAGATCTAGAAACAGCAATTTCACAAAATATATTTCCAACAAAAGACTATACAACAAAGCTCAGATAAACAGATTTGACAATTTCATAATTAAATTAATAAGAAAACACATTGTTAAAACTACACAATGTGTGTCAAATAACCTAATCATGGCTCCTTACTACACAAGCGATCTATATATACATAATACGTTAGTATCAGGTTTCGTACCACCTGAGGCCTTTCTTTACCTTGATAAAAATGGCTTCATGCAAAAGTCTGATTTTACTCCAATTTTTTACCATTTACATAGAAGGGCTAACTCAAAAGCTGTTGACAATAATTTAGTCATAAACAACGATATTAGATTTGATACTAGCGTATCTATTAGAGACCGTGTGGAAAGGAGCAAATTGAATAAAGATGTATATTGGTGGATTACAGTCTAAATTTAAACTTTTTTAACATTCTGACTTTTTTTTTATCTTTTTCACAATATTTAAGTAATGTTTTTGTGTAATTTTTTCATTACAATATGTGAATTTATTTAAACATATGTTTATACGTTATGTAATAATTCCCAAAATTGTAAGCATAAAAAGTCTGAGTGGGAATACCCTACCCATATTAAGTATACTTGAGTTCCCGTTGAAGGGCGTTGTATTACTAATTGAATTGAATATATGAATTGAATAAAATAAACACTTAAAAAAAAAAAAAAAAAAATGCGTCGTCCGATGAAGACGATGGATGTTCCAAAGATTTCGTTCGCAAAGCATTCATGGAAATTGACTTATACAAGGAGAA
The DNA here is from genome assembly GCA_963931995.1 of Phaonia tiefii. Lineage (NCBI taxonomy): Eukaryota > Metazoa > Arthropoda > Insecta > Diptera > Muscidae > Phaonia > Phaonia tiefii. The sequence goes on along the minus strand of OZ008367.1, from coordinate 317,557,928 downwards.
GCGTATTGACGTTGATGTCGGCCTTATGGAATATTGGGAAAACAAAAAATTGTTATATCCCCGTCTAAAGGACTTGGCATGTATTATTCATCAAGTACCTGCGACACAAGTTAGTGTAGAACGCGCGTTTTCAGCACTTAAGATTGTTCTCAGCGACTTGCGCTACAATTTGTCTGAACAGAACTTGGCTGCTATATTAATGGTGAAATTGAATTCTGAGTCATTGCAATGAAAGAGTGAACAATTTAATATTGAAATAAAGGAAATTACATGTAATTATATTTTCAGAGCAAAATATGCAAAACACCAACTCCTTAACTTTCTAATACAAATACAACATGTACTTATTATTCTAAAAATAAAAACTGCGTTAATATTGAATTAAAATTTTATTTAACTATTTTAACATCTGCTTTGAATAGGAACAAAAGTCAAATTTTAACTTTTATTTCTGACTTAAAAAATAAAAGTCAAACTGTAACTTTTATTTTTGACTTAAAAAATAAAAGTCAAATTTTAACTTATATTTTTTACTTAAAACATAAAAGTCATATTTTAACTTTAATTTTTGACCAAAACAAAATCGGTCAAAAAATAATTATTATAAAGTGACTTTTTCATAAAAGTCAAAAAAATTAAAGTCTTTTAACTTTATTATTCCTTAGCATAACAGCATCAATATGCTGTATTCAGATATCTGATAGACAAATTATATCCACCTGACTTTTTGATTTAACATTTTAAAAATATCTGTTATTTTCGGTCCCTGGAAAAAATTAAAAAAAAAATTCACATTACCTCAATTTGCTCAGCTAAGGCAGGTAGCTTATATTTTGAAAGATAGCCATACCTCTTACCTTTCCAAAATGACCTAAACGAAGCCCAGAGGTCTTACCGTTCCAAAGTTATGACCATTTTACTGAAATGCAAAAATGTTTGTTTTTGTTTCTGGAAGCGAAATAACAGCACACATTTGTTTGATTTCAATAAAATGGTCATAACTTTGGAACGGTAAGACCTCTGGGCTTCGTTTAGGGCATTTTGGAAACAAGCCAAAAAACAAAAAAATCCGACCACTGGCTCAGAAGTTAGCAACTTTACCCTACTACCCTCCGACCGCCAATACGAAAATTTTGAACCCGCTGCCATTTCGCACCCTTGCATTTTCGGACATGGTCCTAGTGGACTATTCTTGATGAAATGAGCCAAGGAATACGCTGGAGAAATTTGTCCGGAACTTCCTGAATCAAACTGTATACCTGATGACTAAAGAAGATATTTCTGAATCGAGCCAAAATTGTGGACCTACTAATTTGCATCAATAAAACACATTTTCTGCACCACTGCACCACTTCAAAATTGTTAATCACCGGATTCTCTCCACTCTAATGTATATGAGACTGCTAATGTCAGGTTGTTTTATCCTCCTTGTGGAAAAAATGAGGTGATGGGGTTTCAAGTTGTCGTAATTTCAAGAATTTTGTATCTGTTATCTTCACGCTGCCACTTTGTGCCGCCATCTATTATCATTAATCTACATTTTTTCAAGCCACCTGACATTAAGAAAGGGGATGCCGCCTTCCCATAGCTAGGCGTTAACAGTGCCATGAACTGCCTCACATTTCAATTTAGTTGTATATTTTAAAGCTCTGTCAATAGCTGCTTTGTTATCCATTTTGCAGCATCGATAATTGTTACGTGCTTGTCAATGTCTGAGTACCATCCCAAACATTTGATTTATAGATTTTCGGTATTCTATGTACAAGATTTATGGATTTTCGTTGTATGTATTTGTATTTCAAATTGAAGTAATATATTTTTTGTTATACAATACTGAATGTATAAGCTATAAGTACGAACGTTGGTGATTTAAAATAAATCTGAAAGAAATTTTTTATGAAGAGAATTAATATGGATTAAAATAACTGAATTTTAGTGGTTAAGAATTTAATATTGCTACGGTTTTTTGAAATTTGGCGAATAAAATCTCACAACCAAAATAGTCACTTCTCGAGATATACTTCCAATATTCTCATGTATGTTTGGAATTTCCCCTTTATTTTATAAGTTATTGTGCTGTGGCTTATTTGCAACAATTTTTAAACTTGAATATTTTTTTCTTGACGTAGATAATTTTGCATATACAGAGTTATTTTATTTTCAATAAAATATAAAAAAATCTAGTGAGTGTTCGAACTCACGGGCAATGTGTTAACACCTTTTTGTTACACGGTACCTGCTCGATTTCTATGAACACATTAGTAAATGTTATATTGGAAAACAAAAAAAGAATAGTTTTTGTGCTGAAGGCTCTTTTGCTATTGTACTTTCTTCTTTCTTAGATCTGATTTAACATTAGATGTAATATTGTTAAAATAAATAAAGCAATATTTAGTTCACTGAAATTATTGTTTTTGTTTTGTCATAAACAGAGCGATGACGACCTACTTGTTTGAATGCAACTGAATAAAAAACAATATTTAGCTATTTTTGTTATAAACAGAGAGGCGACACAAAGTATTGAATAGTATAGAGAACTTATTGCACTCTTTTTCCGCTCTCATTTAGAGAGTCTGAGTAAGAGAGCAAAAACGAGTCTTATTCGGTTTATAGAATATTTCAATATAAATGCACAATTTCGACAATTTACTAACACAAAACAATACAAAAAGCATAAATGTTTCAAAAGGCATCAATGTTTCACATTAAAATTATGAATGGACCAAGTTATGACAAAAAGAGAGTTATACGTTTTGAATCATTCGCCAGATGTCGCCAGTTCTTTATGGTCATACAATTCGTTCCATGACTTCTCTATACTATTCAATACTCTTTGGCGACGATGACCTGCTGGTTTATTCGCTGCCGCTACATTAATATCATCATACTTATATTCAGGCAGAGACTATTGTTGTACAACAACCACGTGTTTAATGCTAACTCTGTGTGTTGTTTGCACGTGTTCACTTTGATAGATTGCCCCACCCATTCCTATTGACGTCAACACATCAGTAAATTATTTGGCGTTACATCCCATGATGGGATTAGAGAGAGCTTCTCACAAGCAGTGTGCTATGCGCGGCCTGGTTTTACACTCACCGATTGGGGCCTACAGTTTTACACCGGCCTCGAACTGTATTTTGTGATGCTTTCTCATGGCTAAATACGCGATAGTGTTGCCATCAGTAAGCGAGGTGACCGCTGTCGAAAGAAATTTATGGATCGAACTCACGTTCTCATGCAAAAGAGTAGCACACACCACTATCGCACCACCGACGGCCACAGTATAATATATTTCAGTTCAAAAGACAATTATTTTGACAATGATCACACCTAACTCCCAGCTCTTCCGTATTCTTTAGCATAATTGTAACCACATTAGTCAGTTTGGCTCCTTTTCTGTTCGCACTTGGTTAGCGCATATTCGAAAACAACGTTTGAAACAATTTCCAAAGAATATTATTATGGGTGGAATTTTATTATTATACAAATATGTAAATTTCGTAACTACACTGAGGTTGTTAACACCAACGTCAGCGACAAAGACTGCGATACTCAGATGAGATGAACAACTTTCGGTGTCGCATAGTAGTACGTTTGTCGTCCTGATTGTACCAACGCCACCAGTTAGTGATTCCACAGACACCACAAGTACTCTCTCTTGTGATTTCCTTTGATTTCGTTATACTGTCCTGCATTGACTTGTTACTTGTTTCGCATTTTGTGAGATTTATGAATGGGTCGTACGACACTGAAATTAATTATATTTCGTAGAAAACACGTTGTACGTGATTTGGTGAACAAAATCATATTGAAATTATGTTCAAGTCATTAATTACAATTGTTATTAAATAAATCATATACGTACAGCAATTGTACGAATGAGTGAGACCACGAATTGAACAACAAACAGCTAAACAGAAACACGAACTGACTCATACACAGGTACTCGCACATTTTGACTGTACAATAAATTAAATTTGTAATTAGGGCGACATATAAAGGAACAATTCAAGTTATTACTTTATTGGTTTTACACGCATACTGAGAGACTGTGAACTATAGGGCTTTATGAGTTAGGTTGTTAACCTGTAGGACTTTGGGGGAAATATGCACCTGTTTGCTTGGATACAGCGTGGCGCTTATAATGACTTCATTCTTAGGCAGTAAGAAAGTTGAAATGGTGGAACATTTTTATCAGATGTTTTTCCTGTTTTTTAAAAAGAGCGGCGTGGGAACTGCTCACTGTTCACTTTGTTCCAAAACTGTGAGCTGTAAAGCGCAATCGGTAAGTGGTTTACTCAGACATTGGCAATCCGTGCATAAAACACCCACTACTTCAAAACAGACTCCAACCAATAAGATACAAAAGGGCACAGTGGATCAATATATAAAGAGTTAAAATTTGGGAACTTTGGTTTCAAAACTGGCCAGTATCGACGGTTTTACTATTACAGGAATTACCAGAAGCGTATTCATACAAGAATCGATGAAAATTCGCGGCTACAATTTGCCGAAAAATGTGAAAGATGTTATTATTGAGCAATTCAAAAAAATACAATTAGAAATAGTCGACGTCATAAAAAAATTACAGCAGACAGTTGTCCGAGGCCTTCGGCCACGGACTGTCCCTGCAGGCTGTGTCAGAGACACGGCCATTAAGTTTAACGTAGAATACGCCATCCGATAACACAGAAAACATATGTATATAACAATAAATTCATTTGCTTATATTATTTATCATTTATTGTTATATATGTTTTCTGTCTTATCGGATGGCGTATTCTACGTTAAACTTAATGGCCGTGTCTCTGACACAGCCTGCAGGGACAGTCCGTGGCCGAAGGCCTCGGACAACTGTCTGCTGTAATTTTTATATTTACCAACGGCATTTGATTCAAGTCCGTTTAAAAAAAAAATATTATGTTCAGTTTTTTTAAACTTAATTTAATTTATGTATTTTAATTAATATTTTTATTGAAATAAGTTCTGCGAATGTTGAGAGGGCCGCCCTAATATTAAAAAAGGTTTACCTTATCGAGTCTTCGCATTAGCATTCGAGCGTTGTGTGAGAGCTTTACGCTTTACAATTCAAAATTAATGTTACAACAGCTTTATTGAAGCTTTCGCAAAAAAGCTTTATTACGTTAGCTTACTGTTTATTTCACTTTTTACTAGATACATGTTGCCAAGCAACATTAGCTTGGTGTTCGTTTCACTTTTTACTAGATACATGTTCCTAAGCAATGTTGAGCAACCAAAAACACTCAACCAAACACCACACATATGTTTGAGTGTATGTGTTTAAACAATTTTCATTTGAGAAATTAAAATACTAGAAATATATCAACCAATATGAAATGTATATCAAACGAAAGATAACATCTGCATTTACCTACAAAAAAAATTTTAAAAAAATTCATCTAGCCGTTTCCTCAAATTCAATGAAATAAAGATTACAACAATAAAAACCTGACATGACTCCTCATACCGTAAGGTAGGCGTATTCTACGTCAAAAAGTTACATGCAAACTGTACATTTTCCTTGGTGATGGACGAATGGACAAGCATAAAAAATTGGAGATACCTACATATATCTTTGCACGGAGATGAAAAGGTTTTTTATAATCTGGGTATGGTTTATATACCAGGTAAAAGCGATGCTATAGAAATTACAGCATTGTTGGGATCATATTTAAACGATTACAATATATGTTTTGAAAGCACATCGTTAGCACTATTACAGACGAACCGAACGTAATGAAAAAAATTGTCAGGGAAAATCCAGTTGAAGGTATATTTTGCCTTAGTCATGCCATCCATTTGGCAGTTGTCGAAATTTTTTCATTTAATTTGAGGATATTTTAAATTGAACGATTACCAACTCATTCAATAAAAAATGGTTTAAAGTTTTATGAAGCATGTGGAAAAACAACGGAAACGTCACCAATTTTTTAATGCCCTTTTGACAGTAAGACCAACATCAGTGGAAAGCGAAATACTATTCTCTACTGCTGGACAATTTGTAAATAAAATAAGAAACAGACTGTCTGGTGAAACTATTAATGCTCTTTCAGTTCTTAAAACATATTTGCAAAACGATTTTAATTAGCTTTTAATATTTATGTAACTATATTCTATACTTAGAAACGTATATGTTTTTTTTTGCAGTTTGTACTATATTTGATCTCATGAATAAAAAAATTAATTAATATATACATTCTGCAAAATTAATACAGTTTGTTAAATGTTGCTAAGAGCGGCAATTCCCGGGAAATGAAGAAATCCAGGAAAAGAGAGGTACTATAATAGCAAATGCCGAATGTCGACGACCGATGAACCACGAAGCGTATAATCTGTACACCGACATCGACGTACGTTTACGAATCTAAATAGAGCGTTTACGCTGGATAGATCATGCCAGTAGAATGGATCGGAATGAACCAGCGCGAAAGTTAGTTGAATACGTACTCGAGGGACATCGAAATAAAGGACGACAAAGACTTCGTTGGATAGACAAAAAGGAATATTGCCATCGAGAGCGTGGAGTTACCAAATGAAGGAGAAAATCCGCAATTCGAACCGGTTAGGGAAACAAGTTGTCATCATTTTGTAAGGCCGTTAATCCCTTTGGGTTGTTTGATGCCACCTAAGTATCTCTGTGAATACCTGAAACGAGAAAGTAATGGAAACTTGATTAATAGTATTTCATACTAAAGGGTCCGCCATCTAACTTTTTTTTTCAACTAGTGCTTATTTCGTGAATGGTAACACTTAGCTCATGTCTGATTTGACAAATAATTAGTTTTATCCTTCCGCTGAACAAATATGGTTGAGTATATGCTTGAACAATGCTGGGAGATATTGCGACATTACTTTGAAAATCATGGTAATCTTGCAGAATGTGTGCTATGTGGGTCTGAGATCGACTTACAGAAGATGCCGATTTTGCCAAAAAAAATCTTTCAGATGAAGCTCATTATGATCTTGGCGGGTATGTAAACAAGCAAAATAGTCGAATTTGGGGCACAGAAAACCCGCACGCATACATTGAAAAGCCGATGCACCCAAAACGAGTCCCTGTTTGGTGCGGATTTTGGTCCAGAGGCATAATTGGGCCATTTGTCTTCGAAAATGAGCAAGGAGTGGCCGTTACAGTCAATGGCGATCTTTATCGGGCCATGTTGATCGAATTGAACAAAAATTGAAGAGGAAGATATTGGCAACATTTGGTTTCAACAGGTTTCAACTCGATGTTTTGCGCCCTGTTTTTGAAGATCGCATTATCAGCCGCAGAGCTGATGTCGTTTGGCCACCTCGGAGCTGCGATTTGACACCGGTGGACTATTATTTGTGGGGTGGCCTCAAAGATAAGTGTTACGCCGACAAGCCAGAGACAATTGACGCTTTAAAGGACAATATTTGTGAAGCCATTGGTGAAATACAGCTGCACACAATCGATAATGTGCTTAAAAATTGGACCGATCGTGTAGGCTACGGCATGGCCAGCCGAGGCAGCCATTTGAATAAAATTATTTTCCATTATTAACCGGAAGGATTGTACTTTCAAATAAATAAAGCAGTTTGAGAAAAAAATTCAGTAGTTTTTTTAGAGCATTTTCAAAAAAAAAGTTATTTGGCGGACCCGTTATTAGTTGTCATTGCATTATTGCAAGAGATATCAATTTTTCGGCTCTACGAAATACCATCCAAGGAAATATCGACCAGAAAATAGCACGCAATAAAACAACCCCAAAAAAGGAAATGACATCCAGAAATAAAGCATGAAATAAAGGCCAAACAAAAATGAGATTAACTCAAAAGCAAAATGGAAACAAAGGCGAACAAATTTCCTTATAAAGGGCACATTTGAAAACCCGACTGGAAAACGAAATATCTTCAAAAAAAAAAAAAAAAATTAAATACTTCCCAAAACATATGGTTGTTTTTCATATGAAATAACATCCAAAAATGTGTGAAAGAACATTGGAGATTATTTCGTTTCTCGTTTAGTGGTTATTTCCTTGGGGGTATTTCGTGCATCAAAAATTTCATTTTCAAATTCCAGAGAAATCACCCAACAATCTGTAATTGTCTTCGAGTACATCAAGATAGTTGTACTGAATAGTGACCAGTTTGTGCCTCTTTTCATTATTATGTCATTTCCATTGCCATATGATACATTGGAATACACACAGAAGCTATACCATGATTTCACTCCAGCGTTTCAGATCGCAGCACACGAACCCGAAGCCATCGGAACACGGGCTGGTGGGTGAAACTTAATAGGTGAACTCAAAACTTCTAGCGAGATTGAACTTCCTACACCCAATCATATAACAAGTCCACTGTATTTGTATATCCATGTATGCTATAATTATTATCGTGAAATTAAGAGTCATTAAATCCATTGATGTAACGTAGAGAGTGATGTATTACGTTAGTTCTACTATGCGATATACCACTCAAATGCATAGTTTCGCGTTGCAAGAAATTCAGCTAAAGATATATCATATATCAGGCCTATAATATCGCCTACACTAAAGTATTTCAGTAACACATCAACTCAAACGCACTCGTCTCCACACGTCTACACTCGTTTCGCAATTCCCTCAGAACTTTACGTAATAAAAAACCCCTTTTAGATTTTGAGGAAATTTCTTTTAGTTTATATTTAAAGATTTGAGTGTTTTTCAGCGTGAATTTTTATTCTGAAAATGTTCATATTACCACCGAATACCATGAACGCTGTGACAAAATCTCGAGCACGTGTCAAGCAGATCTACGTACCATATTCTTTTTTAAAGAAATTTAAAGGGACTCACTGTAGCCAAAGGTAAGAAAAATATGTTGTTACATTGTAACATTACCATGCAATAAATAGAAAATGGCGCGTGCGACGTATGGTGGTACAAGCATATCAAGAAAACAACATTTTTGAATGGAAAGAGAACACAGGACGAGACACAAGGAAATTCTTAAGTAGATGCTGAGGCTGTTTGCCAAGGATGTGGTTAATATTAACGGTAATAAATGTGTAATTATAGTATTGTGGTAGAAAGCGAAACATTTAAACACGCATTTTAAAAATTTACGAGCTTTATATGATATTACGCAGAAAGTTGCTGTGGTGATAGTAGTTGTTTTTGTCGCATTTTTAAGTTATTGCCTTGACGATCTCTGCTGTAATTTGTAGCATTAAAAAATTATACATATGTACATATATTAATCATACGTATGAGTTACGCTGCTAAAATATTAATCAGACGCACCCTCATCTGTACAAACGTCGTCACTGGTGTATTCAAAAACCCGGATTTTCAAAAATTTCGGTTTTCGGTTTCTTCGAATATTCTGATTTTGGTAAAACCGGGTTTCGGTTAAACCGAGGTGTATAAACCGGTTAATAACCGGTTTCAGTTTTTATGACAAAATGGACAACTATGCGTTTTATAAACATCGTTTATTTTCAATTCGTCTCCCTGAATTTTGAGATCGACTATCGAGTAAATTGCCATGAAAATGCTTGTCAAAATATCGTTCGGAACCGGTGTAACACTGCAGGTCCCAATCAGAGTGTGTGAGCCTATGCATTCATGGCATGTAATGGAGAACTAAAGAATAGACCATCCAAAATTTGGAATTTAATTTCGCTTAAAAAAAATACCTATAGAAATTTTTCAGCATAATGATTTTTTTGGTAAAGCCCATTATGGATATCTTGATGAATGAACACTGCTCTAGAGTACCTGAATCTTTTAGTACATTTTTGTTTCTTTGTCCTCTATTTTGTGTTTTAACGCCTCCAAGGACTCGGGATTGTTTGCGTAACACTTATGATTTTCGGCACTCCGGATATAATAGTCTAACGGGTTCAAATCGCATCTGCGAGGCGTCCAATGGACTTCCGAGTTTCGTCTGATTTTGCGGTTTTCGAACACAGTGCTTAAAATATCGATTGCGTCGTTGGCAGTGTGGGTCGTAGCACCGTCCTGTCTTCAAAATTTGTGAACAAAAAATCGCTGAGAATGGCACGATAACGCTCACCATTGACGGTTTCGGCGGCTCCTTGCTCATTTTCGAAGGGAAATAGGCCCATGATGTCGTCTTGCCAAACACCACACCAACAGTCACTCGTTGTGGATACATTGGCTTCTCCTCGACGACATGTGGATTTTGCGAGCCCCAACTGTGACAATTTTGTTTGTTAACGTAACACCGAGGTGAAAATAAGCTTGATCGGAACATATGATTTTTCCGTAAAAACGCTCAAAATTCTGGCAAAAGAAGTGCGAGAAATTTTCAGTACTGCAAACGGTAGCGAGTTGAAATTGACGGCTGTTCGAACACACTTTCATCTACAGCGGCAATATTTTCCACTGCACGCGCACCGGACGAGCACGTAAACGAGAAATTTTGTCCACTAACTGTACGGATTGACGAATTCCCTTCGTAAATTGCTCCACAAACTGCATTGATGGCATGCACTCTAGTTTGAGTTGAATACTCAGAACTTTGGAAGAAAGTTTATAATATTTCCCAACATTTTTTCGAGCTTCCCATTTTGTAAATTTCTAGAGTTTGACAAGCAACCTGTCACTTCATAGATTTCAAATTGGTCATCTGCTTGGAAATTACGGCGGGTTCAGACTCATAATTTTAGAGCTAATTTCGGGAATTTGTCGTCGAAATAATTCGTTGGCAAAGCCTTTTGTATCTGTTTGTATCTGTCTATTTACTAGGAATATTATTTTTTTTAGCAATATCTTATGAGAAATTCTAAGAAATATAAAAAAAACAGTATTCCTAGTTAATTCGGTGACAAAAACCTTCCCCATGAAGAGTTAAAAGTTTGAAGATTTTAGAATATTACCACTTTTTTCTCCCACGGACCACGGTTGGCTCAGAAGATGTTTGCAATTTTAAATTTGATTCCCAAAACTCGCATTTCGTGTTTAAATACTTGTATGAACTCGAAACGGCTTTGATTAGCTCTTCGCTTTTTATGCCTTTACGGACTCGTGGACGGTTCGAAATGAATTCATCAAATCGGATTGTCTTAATTTTGCGGAATCGTAACGGATCCCCATATATTTTCGCACACATTGGGATAATGAAAGTGCTAATAACACTTAGGATTCCAAATCTTAGATTGAATAAAGCCAGTTTTTGTAAAAAGTAAAATTTCAATCTGGTGAGATTTTTAACAAAAACGCATTTAGGTGAATCGGAAAACTATTCTAACTACAACCATCTACTGTATGCTTCCAAAAAGCTAGAACATCCCAGAATTTCACTAAGATTTGCCAGATTGTGAGCCAATATAGGGTACCTCAAGGAAAAGCCGTCAATAAGGATTGCTAGAGCATTAATAAATCAAATTATGAGAAGAAATCAAAATTCACGTGTTCCACCTGGATCAAATATGGTGTTTTACAAGCAGGTGCAGCAACGGGTTTTAGGAACTGGTTTTACCCCGATTTAAAACGTCTGGTTTAAACCCCGGTTTCAAGACATTAAAAAAACTTACTCACCTACTTACATATGTGGCCTCAAACAATCCAGAGTGGTCAAGGGTCTTACAAAAAGAGTGTAACAGGTCTCTCCAAGCGGCTCGGTTTTCAGCATTTCTCCTCCAGTTGGTAACACCAAGGTCTCTCAGGCAAACTGCCTCCCGGTCTTTTGAGCGATGTTGTGGCCATCTTATTTGTCGAAGTACTACGAGCACATCTTCTAATACTTTTCGCACTGGTTCATTCTACTGACAAAGGCCTAGCCAACGTAAATACGCTGTGTAGATACGCATAACTTCGCCGACGTCGGGATATATATTATACCGCTCAGGGTATATACTAAGTATATGACTAGTCCTTTCAATGGAACCCGCATCATTATCTTCCTTCGTATAGCAGTGGACTAGCAGTGATCAGATTACGGACTCTCAGTAGTAGACGTCCCACAATAAACTGTTACAGTTTTGGAGATAATTGATGGATGTATACGTTCTGAGTTTCCGGTTTCTAACATTTTCATAAATGTCACCCACGAGGTACTAAAAATTCATTCACCGCGACTTTCAGCGTTCGAATTATGCGTCCTTTGATCCAGTTGGGAGAAGGTGTCGTGACTTTAATGAGCTATATCAGTTTATTGATTTCACTGGTAGATGGGAAATTGCAAGTCAAGGATAATTTGTCACTTGAACCGATTGCATTAGTGCTATATATAACTTTACATATGTAAGCTTACTTCCTCCTTACTGTCTGGTCTGAATTATAACTTCGTTTTGGTTTTATTCGTAATTATTATTTATTATGGTTGCAACGTGTGAACTTTTAATCTATGCTCTCCCATTATAGGCCGGTCTATAATGTGTACGCCATCCTCACGCTATGAGGATGAAGCCTTCTCGGTCGGTAGCGGCGAGTAAGTGTGGTGGCGATGGGTTCGCTCGATGAAAACAAGAATTTTTATAACAGGACTATTTAATTTTCTTTCTAAGACTCGCAGTAATATTTCATTTCATGTGATATATCCCAGGATTCTGCACTATAAATCAAAACAGGTTGCACGATATTCCTATATAGTCGGATCTTTGATTCTAAATTTGAAATCTAAATTGCTTGCTTAGCCTGAAATAACACCTGTTTGTAAGAACAATTCTCCGTTTGATTTCTAGACTGGCTACCTCGAAATTATTATGGTTAACAACGTTCGCCTTGTCATTCAATCGAGTGGATATTCCGCTTGTCGAAACCACTAACTTTGTTCTGTCCAAAACCACTTGCTGATCCTCTTTCAATTCTCGAAAATACTACAGTAACTTCTCGAAAATTACTCCCAGTGATGTCTAAATCATCATCACCATGCCACATTTGCTGCTGATAGTTATATTCGTGTTGACTGCAGTTTTCTCATGATGATCTCAACTAATCTGTAGAGGAGCTCGGATGATAGAATTTCGCTCTTTCTAAGGTCTCGCCTCGTAATAAACGTTCCGGTGAGACGTTTCACAACCTGTACTGAGGATTTCGTGTTGGTCAGTGCCACTCCACAATGGCGTGTCAGATTGCACCGATATAGCATGGGCATACAGCCCGGATGGTAGCCTTATGGCCCCAACGAGGTGTTAAGTGTCAATTTGCGTTTCGTGGGTTTGCTCCAGGATTTGTCATAATGTGAATTTCTGGGCGGAAGTCGATATATGTATTAGTCTATGGAATTAACATTTAAGCGACTATTAATTACTGATTGCATACATATTGAGGTAGATATGACTTTCCATTATAAAGGGTTTTTCGACAGAGACGCTACAAAAGTAAATCGATAGGGACAGCAAACGACGCCATATTTTTTCCCGCTCTTTTGACATTTCTCTTCAGTAAGGTTTGCCATTTTATCATGGAAATATATACGAGCCAACAACGAGTCGAAATTATTAAAATTTACTACCGAAATTAGGAGTCAGTGGCCTCAACTTTAAGAGCACTACGTCCAATTTATGGTCTTCATCGCTGGGGCTCATATCTGGCTCAATGGCTTCGTCAATAAGCAAAATATGCGTTATTGGTCAGACAGCAATCCACACGTAATCCATGAGTCATCATTGCGTCCCGAACAAATTACGGTTTGTTGCGGTTTATGGGCCGGCAGCGTCAATGGGCCGTACTTCTTCCGCGATGATCAAGACCGGCACATTACTGTGAATGCGAATCGCTACCGTTCAATGATAACCGAATATTTTTGGCCCCAGTTGGATAATATGGACTTGGAGGACATGTGGTTCCAACAGGACGGCGCCACAAGCCACACAGCGAATGCCACAATAATTTTATTGGAAACGAAGTTTGGTGAACGTGTTAACTGACGAAATGGCCCAGTCGATTGGTCGCCTCGGTCGTGCGATTTGATGCCGTTAGATTAATTCCTGTGGGGCTACGCCAAGTCTATGGTCTATGCCAACAAGCCAGCGAAGATTGATGAACTTCGTACGAACATCGAACGTGAAATTGCAGCAGTATCGGCCGATTTATGCTTGAAAACCGTCGAAAATTGGGTTCGGCGTCTGGACTTCTGCAACCGTGCCCGTGGTGGCCATGCAAAAGAAATCGAGTTCCATACATAATGGCATCGAACGTACTTTCACAGGAATGAAGAATTTCATTGGTATCTAAAACCGGTTTTGTTTTATTTAAAAAAAACTTTTGTAGCGCTCTTATTGTTATAAACCCGTTATATCTAACTTCTATGCTGTTTTAAAAATTACTGACACATAAATTTGTGTAATTAATCCCCGGTAGGGATAAGGTGTTACTTACAAACTTACTCAAAACCTTTTTCACCAATATTATTGTTGAATATCTTTACTGGTGCGTATGAGTAACACACATTTATCTAAATAAAATGCTGAATCCACATACGCCTTCAAAATGCTGGCTATTAATTATTATGTTTAAACTGATTTATGTTTGTGTATATATATGTATGTTAAAATTAATTCTTGGTTGATAAATGATATAAAGCACAGTAGCTGTTTTCAATTAAGTTTTTAAGGGGCATAGTATAAGATATCAAACTACATTTAGTGACCAATGAAGGCTTATATTAAACAGAAAAATGTATTAAAACAAATTTACCAAAAGTAGACAACCATTTTAAATATAATCTGTCCCATTTTCGCAATTCCCACACTCACAACAGCAAATAACTCAGCTAATTATCAGATTCCAATAAAGATGAGCCGACTTTACTAATGAATCAGATCATAAGAGTTAATATTTAAATTATTTCAACTCTTCTCTACCCGTACAATTGTACAGATGACGGCGCTTATTAATGCTTGGTATAATATTAATAATATTACTTACACAAACGCACAATACAATACACAATACACAATACGCACAATAATCCCAGTAACGAAACTGGCTAGGCCTTCTCAAAAAACCTGCTTCTGTAGGTCTTCTCTGAGATTGTATACACCTACCAAGATTCCTTCTAAATTAAGGAATGCTTGGAGTCATACCTTTTCATTTCCAAAATACGTTGTTCTTAGATCGTGTTCTTATACTGTGTTTCGTGTTCTTATAGCAGCGACACAGAATTAAAAAACGATAGGCAAAGAAAAAATTGTTGGTAGTCGTGGTAGAGGAAGAGAAAAAACTTAATTGTTTGATCTCTTATGTGCCTTTTTGTTCATTGCTTTTGGGAGTCATACAGAAGATCTCTAAATACAAATGAAATAGCATGTGCAAATATGCAACAACAAACATGTATTGTCAGTTATAATCCCGTTAAACAAAATTCTTTTGCTCTGATACTATTATGACTGCACGTGTTGTTGCTTAATTGTTTCGCAATCGTCAACGGAGCTAGAAGTATTTTGTGAAAGTGTTTCTAACAAAAGTTATTTAAAATGATGAGCAGAAGTACAATAAAAAAAAATTAAATCTGAAAAAGAAAGAATATTGATCTGTTGTTAATCTGATGAAGATCTTGTGAAGGTTTCCCATAAAAGGAGTTCAGTAGGTCTTCGTTAGCAAAACTATTGAAGGTCTCCTTTAAGCAGCGAGAGTGAAGGACTAGCTCTTCAATGTCACGCCGTGTAATTTGTAAAGGAGTATGGTATGTGGCTTGCAGTACTAATGTCTACTAAAGAAGGCCTCTTAAGAGGCCTTCAAACTGGATATTTTCGTTACTGGAATGTTTTGCACTGCAAATATGTGTTCATACAGGTTCTATCAACATAAGTTTAAAGTTTGTATAACCTCTTAATCATTTAAGAGTTATTGATAGCGTTTGAGTGATACTATTTATACGCACGTTGTCAGAAATATACACAGAATCATCAAACTAAATTTAAATATGAACTTTAGTATTCAGAGTAAATATTATTAAGGCTTTAGTGAGGTATCGGGAAAACGTATGAAAGTGTGTGATACAACTCTCTCTAAGTGTGAGTATTAAATATAAATTAAGATACACTCCGGTTCACTTATTTAAAGGCACTAAAAATACCATATTCAGCAGTCTGTATCTTTTGCAATTTGTAACCGATTGCAGAATTTTATAATGAGAATGGAAGCTGGACATCTTAGTAAAGACATAAAACTAAAGAACTTTTTTTGACCAATTTATAAATATAAGTCCAAAAATGTGCTGTTTTTTTTTTTATATAATAACTCGAATAAAGGCACTTTAACTAATTTCAATGAAAAACAGTTTTTCTTGTTTTTACAGTGTTTTATTTAACTTGCTTTGTTGTCTGTCAGTCTGTGTTGTTCAAATCTAGTAACTCATTTTTAACACAGTTGAAGTTGACCAATCGAACTAAAATTTTGCACACTTGTCAGATTTGGGTGGCGTTACATAAATATTAAATTAAAAGATTAAAACATTAAAAATTTATTTACTAAAAAATTAAAAATAAAAAAATAATTTAAAAAAAGTTAAGTTACAGTGTTTTATTTATAAATGCACTAAAAACACGAAAATAATTTCTCTCTTAGCCTTCTTCAACAACAATGGTCTAGATACTTTCAATAAAGAGCGTAATTAAAATGAATTAGTTAATTAATTTTCTAGGGATCTCTTAAATAAAACGTTTGCATTTAAATGGTGCAATGGTTAGTGTGCGCGGCTCTTCTACATGAGATCGCGGGTACGAACCCTGCTCTGACCAACTTCAAAAAAATTTCTTTAGGCGGCGGTCACCTCGCATAGTGACGGCGACACTATCGAGTATATAGCCATGAAAAAGCATCTCAAAATACCGTTCGGAAACGGTGTAAAATTGTAGGTCCCAATCAGTGAGTGAAAACTGAAAAGCGCACAGCTCAGCGATTGTGAGAAGTTCTCCCCGGTCCCTGCATGGGATGTAATGGGAAACCATTTATTTATTTATTCTTTATTTAAATTCAAAATGGTGACATTTAATTTTGACACTTAATTTGACATTTAATTTTGACATTTAACTTTGACATTTAATATTGACATTTAACTTTGACATTTAATTTTCACACTTAATTTGACACATAATCTGACATTTAATTTGGACATTTAACTTTGACATTTAATTTTGACACTTTATTTCACATTTAATTTTGGCACTTAATTTGACACTTAATTTGACATTTAATTTTGACACCATTTTTAATTTAAATGCAAGCGTTTTAGAAAATTAATTAACTAATTCATTTTAGTTACGCTCTTTATTGAAAGTATCTAGACAATTGTTGTTGAAGTGCTAAGTAGGCGGACCATTGTACAACCCCATCATGAAGAAGAATATACTTACTGAGGCTAAGAGAAAAACTATTTACTAGTTTTTAGTGCATTTATAAATAAAACACTGTGACTTAATTTTTCTTAAATTATTTTTTTTAAATTTATTTTACTTTATTCAAGAACTATTAGCAATGGGGACGACTCCCTTTGTTTTTGATAACTTCAAATATACGGGTTTTCATTGGGAGATAAAGAGAATTTATGTAATCCAACGAAATTTGAGTCCAAGCATTCTTAGTGGCCTGAATTAGTGACTGCTTGTCATCAAATTGTCTACCTCATTTATAGTTCTTACGAGATAACCAACCCCAGACACTTTTCGATAATGTTTAGATCTGGCGAAGAGCATGGCCAGTAAAGAATATTAACATTTTGGCTTGCAATGAACTCCTTTACTACTCTGGCGTTGTGTATAGGGGCATTATCCTGTTGCAATATCCCAGATATGGGACCAAGTGGTTCACTGAACTTCGGAAAAGCCAATTACAATAACGTTTTGTAGATTGCACCAGCTATTTTTGCAT
The DNA here is from genome assembly GCA_963931995.1 of Phaonia tiefii. Taxonomy (NCBI): domain Eukaryota; kingdom Metazoa; phylum Arthropoda; class Insecta; order Diptera; family Muscidae; genus Phaonia; species Phaonia tiefii. The sequence continues at coordinate 317,540,118 of OZ008367.1, read as the reverse complement.
TTTGAAATTCAAGATCGATGGTGCCATAGTACGTAGTAGCACCCCACACCATAACGCCGCCCTCTCGGCTGTGATGTCGGTTCAAAGAACGCTTTTGTTTATGCAGATCATGGAAGTAATAGTTGTAGCCATCAGGCCCATCCAAATTAAACTACTTCCCATCCGTAAATACAACGGTTCTCCAGTCCCATACCATGTAGTCTCTTGCGACCTGAAGACGCTTTTCCTTATGAGGAGCATTAAGTGGCGGCTTTTTTGTAATTTCAGGTATTTAAGATACTCACAGCTCTTAATTGCCCTGCGTACTGATGACTTGCTCGCTTCCATTCCGGCTTGAGCTCCAATTTTTGACAAGGATAAGGATAAGGCAGAAATAGAAGCAATTCTGATGATTTTTCTTTTCTCATACGTAGATAAAGACTATGAAAACCATCCTTTAAAATTGATTCCGTAACCCTCGGGGACCATGATGTAATTGTCTACAACTGTTGGGCTCCGTTCAATTTGTTTAGCTATTGCGCCGATAGATTTAAAATTTTTTGTTTTGCCATTTTGACTCATAAAATGATTAAGATGTAATAAATAGTAATAAACGAATGCTCGCTACAAAATCATAAATCATGAAGTCCACTTTGTAGCACCACGGGAGTTATGCCGTCAGATTTAGATGATTTGTTGAATTCACAATTTCTATTGCCCAGTGTAGTCTTTCTTTAGCCGCGATATTTTGCGCAACTTGCGAGATGACATGTTTGTTCGGTGAGCTCAAGACTTTCTTAGTATTACCAGGTCCTTGTTCCTCAACGGATGTTGCTCCTTACGTCTGTGGGAACCGGTGGGGCACTTGGAATCAAGTTATCTTTCAGAGCTGAGTTGAGAGCATCGGCAAGATTGACAACCTCAGCAGTATTCGGGGAGAGGAATGGTTTTTATAATACCGTTCAAAGTTTGTGTGTACTTGCTACGATGTTGGGGTGATAAAGAGGATCGTGGAGAACTGGAACTCCAGTCAGGAATAATGCCTTATGGGAAAAAATCACTCTCATAAGTCAAACGAAATCAAAGAGGGATCTTTGATTTTGTCGCTCCACAGTAAGGGTGGAGAAGAATTACCAAACAGGTTGCATTGGATGGAAGCAAGAAGAAATAAAACAAAGTAATCAGAATATTTCTATGTTGGATTCCATATATGTATTTGGAAGATCTTACCAGTACGCCGGTTGTAATAGAACAAGAAAACATTTTAATAAAAGTCGATAACGTATGTGGATGCCACACGCTAAGTTAATTAAATAAGGGGATTTTCAATAGGATTTTAAGAATTCATGTTATTGCTTTTTATATCAATATTAATTCATTTATTTTTATATCAATATTATCAATATTATTCATTACTTTTTATATCAATGTTAATCGTACCTAGGAACCGTCAAATGAGCAATGTACTGCGAGAGTGAAAAGTCTATGTAACGATAGTCGAAAAACGAGGGTTCACTCGATAACTTTCATTATTTGATCAACTTAGTGGTGTCATGTAATGCAAAATTACATCAAGGATTTCTTGTCAATTGATAGTTATAAATGTGGGCTCATTGCGATTGTTACAGATATAAACGCTTTCCTGTGTACTAACTGATGGTTCCAGTAGCCATAGTGAGAAATTGAGCTACCTTTAGGTTTATAATTCTAAAGTGTAAGATTAGTTGGGTAAACAATTTTTAAAAACCGAAAGAGGCGGTTAATCATTTTAAAATAACATATGAAACATGTTCTTCGAAAATTTAAATTTTCAAGAACCGAAAGTAGAGTTAACCGTCCGGAATTCGGTTAACAAGTTAAACGGTTCCGGTGTTGAATAAACAATATATATATATATTGAATAATCAACATACAAACCATATCAAGTATAAACAAATGGAGAAAACTACTGCAAATGTTAGCGTAATTTGTAATCCAAACTACATGGTTTAAGGTCATGCAAATATATATGTAACTGTGGATATATACATAATGGACCACAATGTGCGTGTGTACCTATTTACATAATGAACCTATAAATTATATTTAGTCAATAAATATCGTGCCATGCATTTGTATAATATTACAATGTAACTCTATTAACTCTTTCTTCGGGAACATCAAATACTATTGGGATAATAATAACATGTGCCGTGCCCATTGTATTTAATATTTTTAAAATTATTTACATTATTAATGTACAAGTAAAATCTAATATCTACAATTATAACCACGTATAAGTCATGATATGATATCGTAATAAATATTAATCATACGTAATTGGGAATTTGTATTATTTAAAATAAATTATAAAAAATTTCAAAAATTCAAACTACTTTCACTTGAATAAACTTTAGTGTTTAGTACATGCCCAATTAGTTCATATTATTTAACATCTTCCTGTGGGGCTATGTCAAGTCTTTGGTCTATGCCAACAAGCCAGCAAGGATTGATGAACTTCGTAGGAATATCGAACGTGAAATTGCAGCAGTATCGGCCGATTAATGCTTGAAAACCGTCGAAAATTGGGTTCAGCGTCTGGACTTCTGCAAGCGTGCCCGTGGTGGCCATGCAAAAGAAATCGAGTTCCATACATAATGGCATCGAACGTACTTTCACAGGAATAAAGAATTTCATTGGTATCTAAAACCGGTTTTGTTTTATTTAAAAAAACTTATGTAGCGCTCTTATTGAAAAACCCGTTATATGTCTTATTTATCGTTGTGGCTTACATTCCCAAGACAGACGTTGTAGTCGTTTCGATCGACAACATCTTCACCAACGTGAAGTTTGTTTATTTGCATTTCAAAATTGATATAATGGGAACTTACTAGTAAAGATGATAATTTATTTACTGGGAATACTTTAATTTTTGTCGCTTGGGTTAGTTCAACTGTGTTGGTATCTGGCAACTGACAACTTCACTTAGGCATCTTCCAAGGAGGGGAATAAAATTTCTAATCACCAATATTAACTCATATCTCAAGACTTCATATTTCCCTAAACCGCGGTAGGAGGTCAAGGTGATAGCTATTCATGAGCCCAAGAAATCAGCAGATAAATAATCGTCAAAGCGACCTATAAGTTTATTGTTATCTGTCAGCAAAATTTTGGAAAAAGTATTAAAAGGTATTGATTTTATTGACGATAACAATATAATGCCGCTTTAGGAATTCGGGTTCAGTTGCGACCATAGTACCACACAGCCGCTGATAAGAATACAAATCTTATATTATCTTTTGATTCAGTTTGGCATAAGGCTCTAGATGATACTGCTATAAGTTCCAAGTAACTAATGCCAATGATAAACAACGTTCTAAAATGCAGTACGTTCAAAGTATACATTGGTAGCAGTACATCAAACATTCTTCAAATTCCTGCCAATTGTCCGCAGGTATCTTGTTTGTCACATATCCTTTACAATATTTTCACCGCCGATTTTCTATCTTCATGTTTCCTGACAAAACGCCGATTTTAAGCTCGGATATTTGGTTGGTGGGTTCACGTGGTTACTAAGAATTCATATTTAGCATAAATTGCTGTCTTGGGACACGGTTTTGCATACCACATCATTCCGGATAGTCTAATATACAGTATCTTTTTCAAATCTGTTAATCGGAGATACCTCATTAGATGCCTTAGATCTATCTCGTGTCTCTCAGGGAGGTTGTGTAGGAAGGGACGACCTATAGTCTTTAGGCGTCTATTCATTAGACCCGGACAACTGCAGAGGAGATTTTCCACCGTCTCCTCCTGTTCTGCGTCTTCGCAGGCACGGCAGTGGCCATTGTATGGAAGATTCAGCCGTCTTTCGTGATTACCGATTGGCCAGTGCCCAGTCAGCATGGCAATTAATCTTGATAAGTTCCCCCGATTTTGGCTAATTAGGGAGTTAGTCCGGTGAATGTTATATTCGGGCCATGTGTTTTTGAATATGAGGCACGTTTCCGATCTATCCCATCTGGCCTTAGCTCGTTCACGGTAATGCAGGAAAATACCTCTTTTGACCGACCCTGTAAGTGTTGCGAGTGCAGCCATATGGAGCTCGGTGGAAGAGTATCCTGTCGTGGCTAGGTCAATTAAACCCTTGTGGCTTGGTATCCAAGTAAGAACCACATTGGCCAGTCCACCTAGCTCGAAAAGTTGTTCTCTACTTTCACTGACGATTTTAGATGCAGTGCTGTTAGATTTAAAGGATAGGACATAGGGATAGGCTATCAACAAATACTCCAATGAACTCTGTTCTCAGTTGTAGTATAAGTTGGGCGCAGGCTTCCTTGATAGCCCTTACCTCCGCTTGGAAAACGATGCAGTTGTCAGGGAGTTTGAGTGATAAATTGAGACATCCGAGCCGGTTCCACATTCCATTTGGATCCGTCCGAAAATACTTTGGTGTCAAAACCTGTCAGTGGTTCCCCTTTCTGAGAAACCTGATATCGAATAGGTTATCGAACCTCCATGAGCGGCTGCAGCAATCGGTGATTATATTGAGTTCTCTTGGAATTGTCTGTGGTATTCTCGCATGTGCATATGCGTTCCTCTACAAGATTCCAAGAGCATTTAGTCGGGTAGCGCTCCAAGCCGCACTAGCTGTTATGTGAAGGTCAATTTTTGCAATATGTGAAGGTCAATTTTTGCAATATTAAGGGCGTTGGCTGGGCACGTCCTCGTTGCCCCTGTTATGCCGATGCAAGCTAACCTGTGAACTCTATACTACTATTTCGCTCGGATGTTAATGCATGCATTATTTTAGTCATGTCTTCCTTCACTCCAGGTAAGAATTATTATGACAAAAGAGTTCATAGATAGTATAAAGCAATCAGCCCACATCATATAGGTCAGATAATATTTTTCACGAGTTTTAAAATCCATTCATGCTTGCGTCCGCAACACTTGAAATCTTCGTATACCAGAAATCGAGTCCACGTTCTGTGGGACGCGTCGATGATAACAGTTATGGATACTCAAATACATCGTTGACGCTTTATCACGACGACATGTCTTAAAAACGGTGTCAGTGGACAACTTCTCATATTGTTAGCCTTATAACAAGAGCAATAACCGGAGATAGAAAATGGCTTCCTTGCTTTTAAAAATATACTAAGGCTCAGTTTCACAGTTGAAAATTCTTCATTTAAAGGGACTTGAAATGCCCAATGTTGGTCATTTAATACACGCATGACAATTTTTTGTGGGCCTTGAAATAGAGCTTCTAAATGACGAGAGTGAAACTCGCCCTTAACCTTTAACAGCATTTTTTTCATTACTCTTGAAATACCTTACAAACATGGTTTTTGGGCGCATCAACTACAGGCGAAAATGGTTGTTCATAGTTTCCCTACACAGTTTAACTTTGACTCCATGCCCCTGATCGAAACCATTCAAAACTCTTGTATGTCTTTTGGGTAAACTTTTGCTTTAAAGGTCAACTTCAAAAATATGCTGTATACGTGAACTTCAAATGATAGTTGGATCAGAAAACCAATTTTTGAAATAAATTTGTTTATTATTCCGGTAATTTGTTGTAGTGTTTTCATGATATTGTGTAAAATTCAACATCGCTTCTCCTTGAAGAACTCGTTTATTATACGGGGGGGCTAACAATAGTTCGCTTAGTTGCTGTCATATTATAAGTTTTTAATAAATCAAAAATTAATCTTACGATATATCACTCTAATTTTCAGAAAGGTCGGTTAAACTGAAGACAAGAAAACGTAAAATTAGTGAAGCAGTGTCAGTCGATATCCCTGTGCCAACTCAGCAAGAAATTCGGTTTGCTATTCTTTTTGGATTTCGGCGTGACCTGTGGAAATATTTAGTGAATGCCAGGCAGCATTTGGAGTGTACGCGCCATCCCTTGTGACTATTTCACGGTGGTTCCGGAGATTCCACACCGGTCATTTTTCTGTGGAGTACGAACCCCGATAAGGCCGTCCAAAAACTGCACCTAACGATGTAAGTGTAGTGCTGGTGAAGTCTAAAATTGACGAAGATCCAGGCTTGAATGCCATGACTGTATCGCAAATTTTAAAAAATAGTGTTGGATACACGAAAAATCTGCGCGATGGTTCCTAGAATTTAAACTGAAGCTCAAAAAGAGGCACGTGTGCGTTTTGCTCAATATTTTCTTGACAAATTCTAAAACGGAAAGCCTTCCACTTTCCAGAAAATTATAACAGATGATGAATCATGGTTTTACAAGTACGATCTTGAAACCAAACAACAAAGCATGGTATGGCCCAGGTGCAAATTTGAAGATTTTGAAGACTGTTTTTCAAGGTGAATTCATCGACTTCAAAAATGTATCGAAATAAATGGCGATTATGTTGGAAAAATACAAAGAGATGATGAATAAAGATATAGAATTAAACATTTTTTGTTTAGTTTTATCTACTCTATTAAGCGATCTTTCGTTAGCCCCCTCGTATTTTCGTTGCCTCAAAAATAGTCATAGTTTTTGTTTCTTATCCAATAAGTCTCCCCTGCTTATCTCTACAACGCTCCTTCCATCTTACGCAATTAACTACCAAGCAGATAGCAAAGTGTATGCCAAGAAATTGTTGCCAACATAGAGTAAACCGCAGCTCATACGGAAAGTTTTTTTTTAACCTCTGATTGGGAAGTTTGAGGGTTTGTTTGGCTGTGTGTGAAACACAATTAGTACAGACATAATAATTATTATTTTATATAAAGTAGATGAATATATTATTTTTTATTTTGTGATTATTTTGCCAACTAATGCCTTTAATTAAACTGTAATTGTGACAATTACTTTGCAGTGTAATACGGAGACTGATAGTCGCTGTGGAATCGCTTCTCATTCATCACTACTCCTATCATCAGTATTACCAACACTATCACCATCATCACCATTATCATTCCCTATCAATTTATACGACGGTGCTGTTTCCGGCGTATAGTGGTAACATGATTCCATTAAAAATTCTGTTCATTCTATTCTTTGTAATTGGTGGGAAAACTTCAATCAGCTTCATATAAAACGAGGAAGTGATAGAGCAAATGATAACAATAAGGTGTTGAAAATGTGTCGCCAATCACAAAGTTTTTTTTCACTTTGACGGCCATTAGAAGCTCCCACTCGACTTTTACTGTTGTTGTTGTACGGGTTTGTAACTCATATAAATAGACCAACAAAACTGCGGGGAGTATTGGGAATTTAAATTAGTACCAAATTCGGTTAAAGCCGGATGCGGAGATACTCATAACTTCTACTTGCCAATGATGTTTTTGGTCAAGCATAAGCAACTAAATAAATTTGGAAAGTTTTAAATTTTCCTCGCTGCTGTGTGTGTTGTATTTTCTTGAAAATTTTCACATTATCTTTATTTCTTCTTTTGAAAATTCTTGTTTTTTTGGTATTTTGCTTTTTTCATTTCACTCTCAAGTGGTCTTGCTAAATATTTTTTCGTCGAATCTGCTTCATCTTTTTCGCTGGAAACAGTACGAAAACAATCTTATGGTTACTTATAGATTGCAAGGTACAAAAAGTACTCTAAACACCAACAATGTTAATAATGATTGAAGGAAATATGAGATCATTATAAGTCCAATGTAAGTAAACAGCTCTTAACATTGAGATACCTCGAGTGCAATTATGATATCAAGGATGAAGCTTATTTCTGATTTCTCGGTATATAATCAATAAATAGAACTGGTTAGCGTGTGCAAGGCGACTTAGTTCATAATAAAAATAATGAAAAAACCTTCGAGTCTACTTTTTTCAAATATGTCCTAGAATAGCAAAATACAAATATTGTGTATAATTTACTTGTTAAGTATTAAAAAATTACAGTAATTCTGCTGCCCTATCAAGGCTTATGCCGCGAGAAGTAAGGGGAGTTTTTTCAAATGTTTCATTGTTGTTGTCACCCTTGGATAGTCACCTACTTATCTGATGTTAACAAAAAATTATTGACATTGTCACATTTCATCCTTATGTGCGCATAGTCTGCAACACTGTGCGGCGCTGCAAATTATCTCTAGGCTTCAGTTTATGTGACAATTGAATTTTGTAATCATGTAAAAATATGTATTGTTCAGCAAATTTCATTGGAAACTTCGGCATGCCCATTAGGGCTTTATTTGAAAGCTTATAGGGTAAAGAATTTTTGTGATTTTTTCAGATTTTTCGGAAGAGGTTTAGAGGTCGCACAGGTCGACTTTCTCCCCGATTTTTTTTTGAATTTTACTTCAAACTCGGTCAATAAGTTTGTAAGTCAACATTTTTAAAACCAACAGTCCAAACTTTTATTGTATATGCACAGACCACCAGTTTCGGCAATGATTTTGCTCAATATGCTACCACGTATTAATTTTTTTCGTAAATTTTGGGTAAATTTTGTAAATAACGCTTTACGTCTTTTAAAATTCCTATGAAAATGTAATTTTGTAAAGAAATATTTTGAATTTTCAGTTACTCTTCCAGAGTTATGCCACTTGAAAACTCTTTACCCATTGTATGAAAATTTCTAAATTTTCCATTTCTATGAAAATTTAAAATACTAAGGATGCACTTTAAAATATGGGTAAATTCCAAGTAATTTTCTAAAAAAGATTTTGCATTTTCAGTTGCTGTTCCAGAGTTATGCCAGTTGAAAACTCTTTACGCATTGTATGAACATAATAATATTATAAACTCTTTGTCTCTTTCCATCGGATTTGCTTTAAACATTGTATTATTGAAAAAATCTACATGCGCTAAGTAAGACAAAGAATTACAGGTAACAAAACATGGCCCCGGCAACATACTGCAGGAACCATATATATGATTGCTTGCAAACGTATATATATTTCCTGCAATATGTTGCTGGGTCCGTTTTTTTCTGCATGTAACTCTTTGTCGATACTTAGCGCATGTAGATTTTTTTCTGAATATAGTGTTTAGAGAAAATCCGGTGAAAAATTCGCAAAGAGTTTATAGTATTATTAGTTTCATACAATGGGTAAGGAGTTTTAAAATGGCATAACTCTGAAACAGCAACTGAAAATTCAAAATTTTTTTTTCAAAATTGTTTGGCATTTAACAGTATTTTAAAATGCATCATTAGTGTTTTAAATTATTATAGAAATTTAAAGCAAATCCGATGCAAAAATAGCAAACAGTTTATAATATTTTTAGGTCCATACAATGGGTAAAAATGGTATAACTCTGGAACAGTAACAGCAAAGTAAAATTTTTTTTCTACAGAATTGCTTGGAATTTATTCGTCTGTTTAAGTGCATCATTAGTTTTGTTTTTACATTTTCATAGGAATTTTAAAAGTTATAAAACGTTACTAACAAAATTTATCCAAATATTACGAAAAAATATAATACGTGGTGCCTTATTGAGCAAAATCATTGCCAAAACTGGTGGTTTATGCATATACAATAAAGGTTTGAACGTTTTGCTTTACAAATGTAGACTTACAAACTGCGAAAATCGTGGCTATTGACCGAGTTTTAAATAAAATTCAAAAAACCTCCGGAATACCCCATTTTTGGGGACCCTCTTCCGAAAAATCTGAAAAAAATCCCAAAAATACTTTACCCTATAAACTTTCCAATCAAGCTTGAGCAACCATGAAAATCGAAAAAGAAAAATAGTTTGGGACACCCTAATGCCCATGACTGTGTGTCACTGCGATGTGTGGTAGTTCGTTGAAGGATTACCCCGTTTCGTTAAAAATTGAGCGCGTCAAAGTTATTCTTGGTCTTCCGCGTTTCTTCGAGCCTTGTGGGTTCCACTCCAACGTTTCATGGCAAATTTCAGAGTGTGTCCGAGCCGTTTGCAGTTCTTTTCTCCTTTCCCTGATTTTGATATTCACATTCCCTTCACCCGTATTTGAAGTATTTCTTCAGTTGTGACAACCATTTTTTCAACATATTTCGCAGCCAACTGTTGGTAAATGTTTGCAAATTTTATTGTATATTTTCGCTAACGGTCCGTGTTTCGGAAACATAGTGCAGGGTACTCTTCACAAAGATTTGTAAATGTGGATTTTCGTTTTGGGAGAGATGTTGCTGGAGTTCATTCGTAGACCGTTAAATGCTTTTCTGACATTTATAATGCCAAAGTCTACAGCATTTGATGATGTTGTACTACCTAAATGGCCGAAGTTGTCAACATATTGAGTTGGAATTAGTGTATTCAAAAAACCGGGTTTGCAAAAATGTCGGTTTTCGGTTTCTTCGAATATTCCGATTTTAGCGAAACCGGTTTTCGGTTAAACCGAAGTGTATAAACCGGTTAATAACCGGTTTCGGGTTTTATGACAAAATGGTAAGTTATGCCTTTTGTAAAGGTTGTTTATTTTTAATTCAGACTTTTTGAATTTGGCTTGTGTGAAAATGTAGGCGGTCCAAATCAGAGTGTGTAAGCCTATGCATTCATGGTATGTGATGGGAAACTAAAGTTTGGGCGATATATAATTTGGAATTTATTTCGCTTTAACTAAATACTAATGTGGACACAGTACCTCATTCGACCAACACAATTTTTCAGTACAATGCTCATTGTTTAAGCGTTCAGTGAACTCGGGATTTTTTGCGTAACGCTTATCTTCCACGACGCTGCTGCGAGTCAGCCAATGGGCTTGCGAGTTTCGACTGATTATGCTGTTTTCGAACACAGTGCGCAAAAGATCGATTGTAGCATTAGCTGTGTGACACGTAGCGCCATCCTGTTGAAACCACACTCCGCCCATGTCATTCTCTTCAACTTTTTGGAACTTGCACATTTTCATGCCATGCCAAAAATCGCACCAAACAGTCACTCGTTGTCGATGCATCGCCTCTCCTCGACGACGTGTGGATTTTCCGAATCTAAAATTCGGCAATTTTGTTTGTTATCGTAGCCCCATGGTAAAAACTAGCTTCATCGGAAAAGATTATTTTTCGGTAAAAAAAAAACGCATCTTATGACCACGAGACTTCGGTTCTATTTTAATTTGAGTCTTCGTACCGAGGGGTATATTCAAAATTCTGCGCAAAGAAGTGCGTAAATGATCAATTGCTGCGAACGGCGTCGAGTAGATGTTGAGGGTTCTTCCAGCACTTACACCTACAGTGGTAATATTTTCCACTAAACGAGTACGTAGACGAATTCTTTTCTCCAATAAGGACCCGGATTGATAGAACTATATTTCTATCAAACTTTTTTCGTGGATTTCTTACAGTTTGAGTTGAAGACTCAGAAATTGTGATGAAAGTATTTAATATTACAAAATTTTCTTCAAACCTTTTTCTAATAATCTACCACTTCATAAATATCAAATTGGTCATCTGATTCTTTATAAGTTGGGGTTTAGTTTCAAATTTTACATCACCCACCCTTTATTTATTTATTTTATTCTGTTCTAATATTGAACTTCCCCAGTTGCGCAAAGTCATCGTTTAGTCAATATTCCTTTGGACGTTTTGTACTTCTTTGTGGATTCACTGTTTATTGTTTTATGAATTTCTGCTAACACACAACCTGTGTTGTCACTCGTTCCGGAACTTCCATCTAAATCGGAGTTGGTAGATATGACTTCTATTGCCTTGGACAACTTATTTCAGAAAACTACCGGCGAAATAATTTGTTGGCAAAGTATTTTGTGTCTGTCTGATGGGGTAAGTAGCCATAGTGAGCTATGCAAAACGATTTAGATCAGTAATTCTACATTGTTATAGCAGTTGTGTTAAAACCGAAAAAATCGGTTAATTTAATTGAAATAACCGGTGAAACCTTATCCGGTCTCGGACAACTGTAGCATACATACACAGTCAACGCAACCAACGACTATAGAGTACAAACTAAAGCCAACATAACCAACAGAAATACATATTAAAGAAATACCAAAAGAGGTATTAGCTTACATTTCATTGGCACTTCCCAAAGTGTCCAAATAACCAAAAGTCGAACAGACAAACACACTCCACATAACAAGCGCCGTTTAATACTCTAAACGATACACATTGCTCTGTACGCAAGGTAAAGAACAGTTCTCACGCCAGTGAAACTGATTCGTCAGCATGGCACACGCAGACATGACGGCGACCGTCCATGGCTTTGAGTATGTTCTACTGCATACACACAGCGACACATACAATGTTGCATAGCCACAGAACGGCGATCGTCTCTGCTGACAGCGACCGTTCATAACTCCAAGAACGTCGCATACATACGACAATGTATACGGCATGATAGGCCATGAGCAGCGAGCGTTCCCTCTGCTGAGGGATACGCATATGATATTCGTTGGTCTGCCGCGACAACTCCATATAAACTATATAGGAATAAGAATATTAATATAAGATACTATTGTATTTAGATTTAGTATAAAAAGAACCAAAATATTCAATAAAGACACAGAAAGGTTTTGACGCTCAAGATAGCTCAACCAAAAGAATTCCAAATTGTATTTTAATTATTACATGGCGATCCTGCCAGTGCTTCAAAAATAAAAAAGCACGGAGGAAAAATCGGGAGCTAAAAAGGCTCAGAAACAATCCCACAGCTCCAAAAGCTCAGGGATCTCCAGGAACTCCAAAAATAAAAAGGAGCTGGAGTTGGATCATTTTGTCCAAATAACATAGCGTTTTAGCCGCTGTTAAATCCTGAAGTGCACCAAAATGCACCAGGATTAAAGAAACATTTTCTCTGACGTGATAGCCAAAAATCCGTCAGCGGCGAGAAGGAAGATACTGTCTGGCCAAAAGACAGTTGGCCCAGCCATATGAGAGAGGCCACAGCGAGAAGAGAAAAACAACAGTAGAATGAAGGAAGGTACAACAATCGAGAACAATCGAGGATTTCGAGAAGGGGCAACGACGGCCAGAGAAGGAAGATCCCCATTCGGCGATGACCAATTGAGACGGGAATATAGTATATAGAAAAATTATTATAGAAAAATTTCCTTGTATTTTCGTATGCGATTCCAAGCGCATACCTAGGGTCTATAAGCGAGTACTCGCTCGAGACAAAATAGGGAAAATTATTTTAAAAGAGAATATAATAAACAAAATTGTAAGTATAATTGGTAGGATAATTTGTATGTAACATTTTTTTTTAATTTTTATGTACTCGCTCGAGACAAAAGACAAAAAAAATTTTTTTTTAAAAAGAAAATATAATAAACAAAATTGAAGGTATAAAAATTGTATGTATAAAAATTGTATGTAATTACCCACTGTAGACTTATATATATAATGTCCCAAACTCCGATTAAATGTCATAATACTAAATGCATTGGGCAGAAGTAGTGCAAAAGGCACGACTAATTAAGGAAACCTTTGATAGGTCATATAAGTGTCTGAACATTGATAGAGATACGAGGGAAGAAACCGTATCAAAACATTTTAAAATTCTTACACAATCGTTAAAGAAAATACAGGTATTATTCAACGTTTATTACGATCGATTAACCACTGCTCACAAGGCAGCAGCTGACGCTTTTTACGAAGATATAAGGGAAAAATTCCTAAATGTAGCTTCGAGAAGAGGAATAGAAATAACAATTCCTTTATACCTTCACGAGGAATTGGACATAACACTAGATAATACGGAAGGTGATGATAATATTGAAAGTGAAGCCACAATTAGGACGAAACCAATTGAGTCAATTGGAACAGAAGTCAATATGGCACAAACAGTTATAGAATTTTTGAATACCGCCACAAGGTTAATCCCTGATTTCGATGGGAAACCTGAGAATTTAAGATCATTTTTAGATGCACTTTCTTTAGTGGATACACTAAAGGGCACCCACGAAGCGGTAGCCATAAACCTGATTAAGACAAAATTAACAGGTAACGCCAGAAACCTACTTGAAAATGAATCCACCATACAAGACGTAATTTCGAAACTGTCAAGTTCTGTGAAAGGTGAATCAGTTGAGGTCCTATCAGCCAAAATACTGAACATCCGACAGAACAATAAGTCTGCCAATTCTTATTGTGATGAGCTGGACAAATTGACAAAATCATTGGAAGGTGCATACATCTCCGATGGTTTATCACGCACATTGGCACAAAAATATACCACCCAAGTCGCGGTGAAGGCAATGACCAAAAATTGCACCATTGAAAGAGTTAAACTCATCATGGAAGCAGGTCAGTTTGAAAATATGAACGAAGCTATAGGAAAATTTGTTAGTAGCTGCACAGACGCTACTGGACAACAAAATACTATCCTATACTTCGGAAACAGGTCAAACAGAAACTACCGTGGGAACAGAGGAAGACCACATGGTAGAGGTGGATATAGAGGAAGAAATGGCAATGGCAACAATCGCAATAACAACAATAGATACAGACATGACAATTCTAACTACCGTGGAAACAGACGTGGAAACAACCACAATGATAATAATAACAGACAAAACCACAATGGTCGAAACAGTAACGTTAGAGTAACTAACACAGACCAAGACAACTCGGAAAACTAGAAAATTCCCCTAAGATCAAACCAGAGAACAGAAAAGTGTATAACCTTAGCCTTAATATGAGTATTTTTGTTAACGTCAAAATAGAACACCATAACGAAAAAATAACATTATTAGTAGACACAGGAGCAGATATTTCATTAATAAAACTTACTCACTTTACACAAGATGAAATAAACACGAATAGAATATCAACATTAAGTGGTATAGGACATGGTAAAATAAAATCAATAGGAACAACAAATTTTGATCTAAGATACAAAAACTTTTTAATTCCCCATACTTTTCACGTTGTGAACGATGATTTCCCAATACCATGCGACGGAATCATCGGTATGGATTTTATAAGAAAATATAATTGTATTTTAGACTTTAATGATGATATTGATTACCTTATCCTACGACCACCAAATTTCACACAACAGATAGAAATACAAATTACGAATACATGCAATGAAAGCTTAACACTGCCAGCAAGATCTGAGGTGATACGCCATATTAGGCTAGTTGCCACAAATCAAGACATATTGGTACCTCACCAAGAAATTCAACCAGGTATTTTTATAGCTAGCACCTTGGTAAAGGCAAACAATGCATATATTCGCATTTTAAATACAAACGATAAAATAGTTACAATAAAAGAATCACAAATCACAACTGAAGACATTAATGATTACGAAATTATTACAAACAATTCAAATGAAAAACAAAGAAAGACACAAATTTTGCAAATATTAGAGAAAAATTTTCCAAAACAGTTCGAAAATGTTTTAAAAGATCTTTGTTCTGAATTCAGTGATGTCTTTGGTTTAGAAACGGAAACAATAACCACAAATAATTTCTATAAACAAAAGTTAAGGGTTAAGGACAAACAACCGGTATACATTAAGAACTACCGTGTACCACATACACATAAGGAGGAAATTCACAAACACGTAAAGAAACTAATAGACGATGGAATAGTCGAACCATCGCATTCCGAATATAACAGTCCAATCTTGTTGGTTCCCAAAAAGTCTCTCCCTGGTTCTACGGAAAAGAGATGGAGACTTGTAATAGATTATAGACAGATTAACAAAAAGCTAGTAGCGGACAAATTCCCTTTACCACGAATAGACGATATTCTAGACCAACTTGGTAGGGCTAAATATTTCTCATGTTTAGATTTAATGTCTGGATTCCATCAAATCCAGTTGGAAGAGAAATCTAGAGACCTTACGTCATTTTCGACAAATAATGGGTCATACAGATTCACTAGACTTCCTTATGGACTAAAAATAGCACCAAATTCATTCCAAAGAATGATGACATTGGCTTTCAGTGGTTTGAAACCAGAACAAGCTTTCCTATACATGGACGACCTGGTCGTATTAGGATGTTCCGAAAAACACATGCTTTCAAATCTTACAAATGTTTTTGAACTATGTCGAAAAACCAATCTCAAGTTACACCCTAAAAAATGTTCATTTTTTATGACAGAAGTAACATACCTAGGACACAAATGTACAGATAAGGGAATACTACCCGATGATAGTAAATACTCAGTAATTGAAAATTACCCAAAACCCACTGATGCAGATGGCGCGAGAAGATTCGTAGCCTTCTGCAATTACTATCGAAGATTTATTAAAAACTTCTCAGAATATTCTCGGCATCTTACAAGACTGTCTAAAAAAGGTGTTCAGTTCGAATGGACTAAAGATTGCGACATAGCATTTAATCACTTAAAAAAGGCATTAATGAGTCCAACATTACTGCAATACCCGGATTTCGAAAAGCAGTTTTGCATAATTACGGACGCAAGCAAACACGCTTGCGGCGCAGTTTTGACTCAGGAACATGAAGGAACACATTTACCAGTCGCCTATGCTTCCAAAACCTTTACTAAAGGTGAAAGCAATAAATCAACCATCGAACAAGAATTAACAGCAATCCATTGGGCTATAACACACTTTAGACCATACATATACGGAAGACAATTCCTCGTCCGTACGGATCACAGACCACTATCATATCTATTTTCAATGAGGAACCCAAGTTCAAAACTGACCAGAATGAGGCTTGACCTAGAGGAATATGACTTTACAGTAGAATATCTTAGGGGAAAAGATAATTACGTTGCAGACGCGCTATCGCGAATAACAATACATGATCTCAAGGACATGAATAAAACAGCAACACAAATATTGACAATAACGACAAGATCCATGACACGAAATAATACGAATACGGATAAAAGTAATACTATGAATGAGCAGCATAAATCAAATAAAATTAAAAAGCCCAGTATATATGTTCCTTTAAATAACACTGACGTCAGGAAATATTATAAATTAAAGATTTTTCCCGCAAGATGTTACATCAAACGTGGAAAATCTATAATTGCATATATACAAATCAATGACTTGTTTAATAATGGGAAACTTGACTTAGGACAGTTCTTCCCGAGGCTCGAAGAAGTAGCCTGTAAACACAGCATTGACAAATTACAAGTGGCACCTAGTGAGAAAATTTTCGAATTTATCTCGATTAATGAATTCAAAGATATGGGCAATAGGAAATTAATTCATATTAAAGTAGCGCTACTAAATAAGGTGACCCACATTGATTGCAAAGATGCTATAGCTATTCAGAACATAATGATAAAATATCATGATGACCCCATTGAAGGTGGTCACTGTGGAACTTTCAGGACAATACAGAAAGTAAAACGGTATTATTTTTGGCGAAACATGATAAAAGACATAACTAGATATGTCAAAATGTGCCACACGTGTCAGACAACCAAAACCAACAAACATTTGAAAGGTCCATTAGTAATAACTCCTACGCCGGCGGGAGCTTTTGATACGGTATTTGTCGATACCATTGGTCCATTTCCTAAATCAATTTACGGAAATGAATACGCCATAACAATGATATGTGACCTGACTAAGTATTTAGTCACAATACCCATACGGAACAAAAGCGCGCAAACAATCGCTAAGGCAATTTTTGAAAATTTCATTCTTATATATGGTCCAATGAAGACGTTCATTACGGACATGGGAACTGAATACAAAAACGCCATATTAAATGAATTATGCGCACTATTGAAAATCGAGAAACTAACTTCAACGGCACACCATCACCAGACGCTAGGTACAATTGAAAGAAGCCATAGAACTTTCAATGCATACGTACGATCCTACATATCAGTGGATAAAGATGACTGGGATGAATGGCTTAAGTACTTCACGTATTGTTTCAATACAACACCATCAACAGTACATAATTACTGTCCGTATGAATTAGTATTTTCGAGAATACCACATAAAATGGTACAAATGAATGAAGTGGATCAAATAACTCCACTCTATAATGTAGACAATTACGCCAACGAGGCCAAATATAGATTAGAAATAGCACTTAGGAGATCTCAGATACTATTAAATAAGCATAAGGAAAAACAAAAAGAATATTATGATAAGAACATTGTAGATTATAATTTCAATGTAGGAGATTTAGTATTGTTAAGAAATGAATCAGGACGTAAACTAGATAGAAAATATATCGGTCCCTTTAAAATTAAAAATCTACTATTAAGAGAAAATGTAAACATCATAGATCCCAAAACTAACAAAGAACAAATAGTTCATAAGAATAGAATTAAAATTTATGAACAATAATATGATAATGACAATAAAGGCCAAGGTTGATAATACTAATAATAATAATAATAAGGGACGAATGATAATGAACTTATACAATAATAAGTCTTTCTAATTACATAAGAAATGATTAGATAATAAGTACTATATAATATATTTAATAAACATAAACTTAATAACATTGTAAAAGAATGTCCATAAAACTCACGTTATATGATCATTCTTCTGAAAAATGGAGGTGTAGCATACATACACAGTCAACGCAACCAACGACTATAGAGTACAAACTAAAGCCAACATAACCAACAGAAATACATATTAAAGAAATACCAAAAGAGGTATTAGCTTACATTTCATTGGCACTTCCCAAAGTGTCCAAATAACCAAAAGTCGAACAGACAAACACACTCCACATAACAAGCGCCGTTTAATACTCTAAACGATACACATTGCTCTGTACGCAAGGTAAAGAACAGTTCTCACGCCAGTGAAACTGATTCGTCAGCATGGCACACGCAGACATGACGGCGACCGTCCATGGCTTTGAGTATGTTCTACTGCATACACACAGCGACACATACAATGTTGCATAGCCACAGAACGGCGATCGTCTCTGCTGACAGCGACCGTTCATAACTCCAAGAACGTCGCATACATACGACAATGTATACGGCATGATAGGCCATGAGCAGCGAGCGTTCCCTCTGCTGAGGGATACGCATATGATATTCGTTGGTCTGCCGCGACAACTCCATATAAACTATATAGGAATAAGAATATTAATATAAGATACTATTGTATTTAGATTTAGTATAAAAAGAACCAAAATATTCAATAAAGACACAGAAAGGTTTTGACGCTCAAGATAGCTCAACCAAAAGAATTCCAAATTGTATTTTAATTATTACACAACCCCGGGGGGTCAGGGACCTTACAAAACGAAGATAACATATTTCGCTAACCAGTTCGATCTTTTGCTTTACTTCTCCAGTTGGCAATACCAAGTGTACGCAGGGATTCGTCAACCTGATCCCTCCAGCGGAGTCTTGGTCTTCCTATTTTTCGTCTTCCTTCGAGTTCGGTTTCGAAAACCCTTCGTGCTGGTTCGTCTTCATCCATTCTACTGACATGGCGTAGCCAGCGCAATCACGTTATCTTGATCCGCTTAACTATGTCAATGTCAGGATTAAGTTCATACAGCTCATGATTCATGCGTCGCCGATACTCGCCGTTGTGCACTATAGGGCCATAAATTTTCTGCGCTATAAAGCAAGACAGGTTGAATGAGAGTCTGGTACAGCTGGAGTTTTGTTACTCGAGAGAGGTCTTTATCTCTAAAGTGCCTGCTTAGCCCAAAATAACATCTATTCGCAAGCACAATTCTCCGTTTGATCTCAAGGCTGACGTTGTTGTTTTTGTTCACGGCAGATCCGAGGTATATAAATTCGTCCACTACCTCGAAGTTATAACGGTTATCAACGTTCACGCTTTGATCTAATCGCGCGGAGGCCCTGTTCGTTGAAACCATTAATTCTGCCTTGTCCTCATTCACCGTCAGACCCACTTTTGCTGACTCCTTCTCAATTCTCGAAAAAACCGCAGTAACTCTCTAATTGTTCGCCCAATGATATCTATATCATCAGCATACGCGAGCAGCATGTGACTTTTGCTGCTGATGGTTTTATTCATGTTGACTGCAGCTTTTCTTATAATGCTCTCCGTTAAGATGTTAAAGAGATCGCACGATAGGGTGTCGCCTTGCCTGAGGCCTCGCTTACTTTCGAAAGGTTCGGTAAGATCCTTACCAACTTTCACTGCGGATTTGGTGTTCGTCAAGGTCATCCTGCAAAGGTGTATGAGTTTTGCAGGAATACCAAGCTCAGACATTGCTTCATAGAGTTTCTCCCGTATCGGACTATCGAAGGCCGCTTTATAATCGATAAATAGATGATAGGTGTCAATTTTTTTTCGTGAGTCCTCTCCAGGATTTGACGTAGCGTGAAAATCTGGTCAGTTGATAGTTGGTTTCAGGTCAGCGATAATTGGTTTTAGTCTTTCGCACATTATACTTGATAGAACCTTATATGCTATGGATAAAAGGCTTATTCCACGGTAGTTGGCACAGATACTCGGGTCACCTTCTTGAAATATGGGACATAGTACACTGAGACTCCAATCGCCGGGCATGCATATATCTAACCAAATTTTGCTAATGAGCTGATGCATGCACCTTATCAGCTCATGGCCGCCAGCCTTAAATAGCTCCGCCGGTAACCCATCGGCTCCTGCGGCTTTGTTGTTCTTAAGCCGGGAAATAGCTGTTCTGACGTCGTCTTGGTTAGGAGGGGGCAATCGACGTCGTCGTCCATATTGTGATCGGTTGTCCCTTCGTCATTGGATAACTCAGGTACTAGTAGCGAGGACAAATGCTCTCTCCATATTCCCAACATGCTCTGCACATCTGCGAAGAGATTTCCGTCCTTGTCTTTACAGAAGGTGGGCCCTGATCCATATCCATTAGTTCCGTTTTTAACCCTTTGGTAGAATTTTCGGGCTTCGTTCTTCCTCCTGTATGTCTCAATTTTCTCACTCTCGCGCTTTCTCCACTGCCGTTTCTTGCGCCTAAAGCGACGGTTTACCTCCTTTCATTTCTCCCTATACCGCTTAGTTGCAGCTCGCGTTGCAACTAACTGAAGCATTACCATACGTGCAGCGTTCTTTTCGTTATTTGCAATGCGACACTCTTCATCGTACCACGGTTTATTGCGAAGCGGTTTTTCGAAACCAAGTACGGTTGTTGCGGCAGTTTTTATAGAGTCGGAAATGGGTTTCCACTGCGCATCAGGATCGTCTTCGGGAGAGGGTGGGTTCTGTGCCAAAAGTTGCGAGAGCTTCCTTGAGTAGGCCTTGGCTACCTCTGGTAATTGCAGCTTTCCGCTCTACTAATTTTCGCTCTACTTAATCTTGTGCGAACCTTTGCTGCTACCAGGTAGTGATCAGAATCGATGTTAGCTCTTCTGATCACTCGTACGCCCATTACACTGGATGAGTGCCTTCCATCAATTACCACGTGATCAATTTGGTTCTTAGTTCTTTGATCAGGGGATACCCAGGTAGCTTTTTGGACCGGTGGAACCTCTTCTTCGAAAATAGCACGACGTACGGTTAACCGGTGGTGCAATGGGTAGTGTGCGCGCCTCTTGTACTTGAGATCCTGGGTTCGATCCCTGCTCTGACCACCTTAAAATTTCTTTCTACGGCGGTCACCTCGCATAGTGACGGCGACACTATCGCGTATTTAGCCATGAAAATGCTTCTTAAAAATACCGTTCGGAACGGGTGTAAAACAGTAGGACACAATCAGTGGGTATAAAACTAGAAAGCGCACAGCTCACTGGTTGTGAGAAGCTCTCCCCGATTCCTTCATGGGATGTAATGTGAAACCATGTATTTTTTTACGGTTAACCGGCAGGAATTCGGTTTTGAATACAGTAATTGGAATCTTGTTTAGAGTGAATGTTGGTGTTTGAGTCAATTTAACAGTCATAACCTTCGTTTTGACTGTATTAATACGCGGACCATATTTTATTGCTGTTGAAGGATAAGCTTTCAAATTTGCATTGCATGCCGTTTTTGGTCGTGGCTATTAAAACTATGTCATTAGATCCTTGAGTTGTTGATTGAACTTCGACTGCAGGCCCCTACTTCCGCCAGATATTGTCGACACAATTTCGTCGAGAACAGTTACAAAGAGAATGGGGGACAGTAAGCTCCCCTCTTTGACGCTACTTACGGAACGTGTGTGTTTATTTAACTTCACTTTTGAACCCGAAAAATGTGTTTTTACTTACCAAACAAGCAACAAGTTTGGCTGTAGGATATGTTTTTTTGTAAAGCTTTCCTTATGGTTCGCTCAATAATGTTTGGCTCAAATTTAATAAATGGTGATATACTGAATGATTTTTTTTTGTTCATTAAATCGTATCGGAATATCATTAAAATAGAAACATTTTCAAAGTTTGTTTCAGTTCAAGTCATATCTTGCTACATCACTGTATCCGTTAATTGTAACCAAATGTTGATTAACGCAACCTTGACCTATCATGTTAAATGTGACATCCATCAGATATGTTCTATTGACTAAGGGACATCCCCTTCGTTTATCATCGTTTATCATATCCTTAGATTTGAGTGACGAGAACGAACAGTAAATAAATGTTTACTCTATCATACGATCAGTCAAAAGGTGTCTAGGGCCTGCTACATCATTGGAAAGCCCGAACCTTTTCCAAATTATTTCCAGCTAAAAGGCCTCACTCACTTGTACCCTATTTATTGGTGATGTATTAAAATTGTTACTAACAATGTGTTGCACACATCTTCGAATTTCTGGAAATGGTATATTTCAAGCTCCATCCCGAAATCTAATCTAGAGTCGAAGTCGTTTTGGTTATCGTAACCGAGAAATTTGTATTGGTACTTACTCCTTATTTTTTTTTACGCGATTTTCTAATAATGATTGTTGCATTTTACTCACCGAAAAATATTCGACTTTCCATCTTAGAATTTCAGGAAATGGTATATTTCAACCGTCATCCCGAAATCTAATCAAGAGTCGAAATCGTTTTAATTATGGTAACCGAGAAATTTGTATTGGTTAATTTTTTTGAAACGATTTTCTAATAATGATTATTGCATTTTTCTCTCCGAAAAATATTCGACTTTCCATCTTAGAATTTCAGGAAATGGTATATTTCAACCGTCATCCCGAAATCTAATCACGAGTCGAAATCGTTTTGATTATGGTAACCGAGAAATTTGTATTGGCACTTACTCCTTAAATTTTTTTGAAACGATTTTCTAATATTGATTATTGCATTTTTCTCTCCTAAAAATATTCTGTTTGTTGTTCAGATGGAGAACTTAAATAATTTTGTTATTATAATAATTCTAGTATTAATCACCGATTTTCCTGGAGTTTAATTTCAACTCACTAAAGTTGGTTCGGGCCAGGCAGCTTTCATTTTTTGCTACCTATGGACCTGAACAGGAGAAAAGGGTAAAAAAAAATGAAATTAAAAAATTTTCGGCAAATTTTTCACTTTTGCGTGCTACCTAAACAGTGTTAAGAATCATCTCTAGGAAGTTTATATGTTCTAGAAATTTGTTTATTGAGATCTTAGGTAAATTTTTGTAGTTGATTGTTTCCTTGAATTTTGAACGGTTTGCTACCTATGGACCTGAACACGGGAAAAAAGGTAAAAAAATCGAATTTTTTTAAGTTTTTTGCGATTTTGATCTGGAAGGTGAAGTTTTTTTGATTTTATATGAGAGTAAATCGAAATTCTGAACGGTTTGCAAGATATGAGCCTGAGAAAATGATCACATTTTTACGAAAATGATACCGAGGCCCCAAATCTTTGGCGGCCCATAAAAAAAAGTGCATGACTTTGGGAAAAATTGGGAAACACGGGTCTTTTTTTCTTAGTCTTTTATCACGTAGTGGTGTCCGTATATGGTTATTTTGCCATGACTTACAAAATTACACACAGTGTAATCTAATCTACTATACCATCCCATAGCATGGACCATCCCATCGCATTCTGGAACAAATTTACATTTGAATACAACCTCAATGTAATTTGATCAAAAGTGGGGATATTAGTAAGAGTCAACCCAGCAAACCTTGCGCATAATACATGGAAATATAATTCAGCTACCACATAAGCGTACTGTATGAATAAGTAGCGAAACCGATGAAATAAAAATGGGACAACCATTTAAAGGTTTTTCAACAGAGACGCTACAAAAGTAAATCGATAGAGACAGCAAACGACGCCATATTTTTCCCGCTCTTCTGACATTTCTCTTCAGTAAGGTTTGCCATTTCATCAGGGAAAGATATACGAGCCAACAACAAGTCGAAATTATTAAAATTTACTACCGAAATTTGGAGTCAGTGGCCTCAACTTTAAGAGCGCTACGTCCAATTTATGGTCGTAATAATCGTCCTACCAGATCAACAATTGAGCGTCTAGTGGAAAAATTTGAATCCACAGGCACAGTACAAAATTTTCCCGTGCCAGTGAGACAAAGAAGTGCCCGTAGTGTCGAGAATATTGCTGCCGCTGAGGCTTCAGTTCAATAAAGCCCAAATGTGTCTCTCACACATCCTCCTTAAGCGTTGGGCATCTCTGTGACGTCGTTGTGGCGAATTTTGCGAAAAAAATCTTGGGCTACATCCTTACAAGATCAAATTGACGCAAGAACTGAAGCCGCTTGACCACCATAAGCGTCGTATGTTCCTGAATTGGGTTGAGCAACAACTTGAAAATGATTCGGATTTTCATCAGAAAATCATCTTCAGCGATGAAGCTCATTTCTGGCTGAATGGCTTCGTCAATAAGCAACATATGCGTTATTGGTCAGACAGCAATCCACACATAATCCATGAGTCATCATTGCATCCCGAAAAAATTACGGTTTGGTGCGGTTTATGGGCCGGCGGCGTCATTGAGCCGTACTTCTTCCGTGATGATCAAGAGCGGCACATTACTCTGAATGCGAATCGCTACCCTTCAATGATAACCGAATATTTTTGGCTCCAATTGGATAATATGGACTTGGAGGACATGTGGTTCCTACAGGACGGCACCACAAGCCACACAGCGAATGCCACAATCAATTTATTGGAAACCAAGTTTGGTGAATGTGTTATCTCACGAAATGGCCGAGTCAATTGGCCGCCTCGGTCGTGCGATTTGATGCCGGTAGATTATTTCCTGTGGGGCTACGTTAAGTCTATGGTCTATGCCAACAAGCCAGCGACGATTGATGAACTTCGTACGAATATCGAACGTGAAATTGCAGCAGTATCGGCCGATTTATGCTTGAAAACCGTTGAAAATTGGGTTCAGCGTCTGGACTTCTGCAAGCGGGCCCATGGTGGCCATGCAAAAGAAATCGAGTTCCATACATAATGGCATCGAACACACTTTCACAGGAATAAAGAATTTCATTGGTATCTAAAACCGGTTTTGTTTTATTTAAAAAAAACTTTTGTAGCGCTCTTATTGAAAAACCCTTTATTATCATGCCTATATGACATTGCGGAAAACAGAAAGTGAAATGTTGCTCAAGAATTTTTATTGAAATTGGTGACCATTGTTCCCTACATCTAAACAAGGAAATACATCGTCCTTCACAGGAAAATAGGAAAAGATGTGGTAAAAAATAACAATGAGGCATGGTTATATCGCCAGGCAATTGTAACTTTATAGTGAACTTACCAGTCATCAACCATTTATTAAGCTATTAACTACAAAAATTACCGTTTTGAATATGTTGGCACTTGCATTTCCTAGAATGGAAAAATAAAATCTACGAATACGGGATGAGTGCAATATACTGGCAACGTTAAGAATTAAATTTTAATAGCAATAAATATTAACATCGTATGCACATACGAAGTAGGATGGGAAAGATTAGCTGTATACTAAACAAACATCCCATATGATGGCCCCTTATTGAGCGCAATATTATCTCTTCGAGCTTTCATAATGTTGTCCGTAGTCCCGGAATTTTTGTTATGTGTTGATGTGAGAATAATATCTTCTTTATGCTTCGAATAGTCTTAATATATGGAACGAATTGTGTTGTGCATATTTAAATTGACAGTCATTTAGAATCGTAATTGGCTTCATATTCCGCAAAGATGTATGTCCTTATGTATGGCTTTGTTGTTAGCGTTATCATCTATATTTGCAAAGGGCGGAGAGCCATTTGGAAAATATGTAAACAAGTACAGGAATGGGTAATACAATAAAGTTTTTTGGTACTCACTATTTTTACAAATATTTGAATAAAGCTTTTCGCGACTCATTCTTTTTTATAATTTTCGCATACATACTTATGTACAAATTAGAATGACATCGATTAGTGTTTGGAACACTACATATGGTAAACACCAGTACAAATATTTTCTGTAACTTTGCAACTTTTAAATCATCTCTAATATGACAGAATATTATAAGCAATATGTTTGGTATACCCAGATACGTCCACCGTAGTGATACTTTTGTATTGTCGATTGGTAAAGATTCTCTAAAATATATTCTAATTTTTCGTGCCATTCATTAACTTTATACTAAACTAATTCGATATAATTTGTTAAATTTTCTTTCACAGCAAATGCTCATTCCAGAAAGTATGATTTATAGAAATTTCTGTGATACATCATTTTGGAATACGTATAAGTAATATCGGTTTGATAAATTAAATATATTAGTTTTTATAATGCCTAAAATATTACTGTGCCAATTTGGGTATAACGGCTACAAGTGTACTGAGTGTCGTCCATTTGGGAATGATTCGAAAACATACACTGATTTGTGTTTGTTTAGACCAATAGAAAAGTGGTTTGCAGGAAGCCGCAAATATGATAGTAGAAGATAGTGACGATAGCTTGGACTAATTCCACCAGAAGCTAGCGTTGTTACTGTAGAAGAAGAGGGTTTTGATGATATTGAAACTTCAGGAGTCTTGCCGAATGATGTTCCTGGAGAAGTCCAAATATTTGTCCATAATATTAGTACTGTTGCGGATTCGGAAACTAGCAGTGATGGTGAGCCGCTGTCTGCCAAAACGGCTCGAATTAGATCCAATAAGCCACGTTCTGAGGAGCTTAGTATTGCACCAAATAGATCACCATTGAATGTTCCGGCTTGCCGAAACTGTACTTGTAATCTCACGACCGATTGGTAGGTGAGAATCAAGTAAGAGAAGCATTGAAATACTTGTCACTTGTACTAATATTTGAATTGTTTTTCGACCAAGAAGTTCGTACAATGATTGTCGACTTTTCTCAATTATACGCGAATCAAAATAATCGACACAACTTTAGTGTCACTGTTACAGAGCTAACGATTTTCTTTAGGATACTGATTTTATCTGGGTACCACTAATTGCCAAGGGAAAATATGTATTGGTCTGTAGATGAAAACATTGGAACAGAATTAACAGATTTAAAGTATTAAAAAGAAATCTACCACCGACAAAATGTTCAAAGTACGGAAACTTTCAGATATTCTTATCAAAAAGTTCAACACATGGGGTATATTCCACGAAAGCAATTCTACCGACGATTCTAAGGTCAAGTATTACGGTCGTCATTCAGTAAAATAATTTAAAAACTGGAAGTAGCTTCACTGCGAAACTCGAACCAGAGAGTATGCCTATCTGGTAGCTCTTGTGTGGTTGGGCCCTTGTGGGATTATCGTGCTGGCTATGGTTGCCACCAAAATCGCTGGTAGAGGCTATGTAGTTGCCTTGTATATAAGTTACTTGTAACGAAGTCTGCTAGGCTGGTGCATATCCTCGAAATATGGGATCCGTGGCCCTTATTACGGAAGAGGTTGGGGTAGTACCTCACACTTTACCAACGAGGAGTAGCTTTTGTACAGAGAGTTGCTCAGTTGGTATCTCGTGGACGGAAGAAAGAAGTCGCGCTGGCCGATATGCGAATACATACAAACGGATATGTTCTCCCACGTAATCGTGTATACCAACGGTGTAAGGCTTCCCATTCCTCATCTCTTGGCTGCACCTCAGTGCGGGGTAGCACGGAAATCTCACGGGCGGCGCTAACAGTCATATGGTGCGGTGCTCACCTGTGGTTAAGGACCTCATGTCGACAACCACAATAAAAGACGCGGAGTCTGTCACCTCGCTTGGTGACGGCCACACTATCGAGCACTTAGCTATGAAAAACAGCAGGTCCCAATCAAAGAGTGTATGTAAAGCGCATAGCTCACTGGGATTTAATGGGAAACTATTTATTTTTATATTTATTTTTAATTTGATATGTGTTAAGCCGTACACTCTGGCGTATAAATAATATTAAATACATTTCTCATTTATATGCGTTAATATGAATTACAAATATACATAATACAGATAACTTTAGACCTTGTTTTAAATCATTGAGGAACAAAATTTACCACCTTATTTTATTTTCAGTCTTCTAATTTCGACAATTTGAACAAGACGTCCACTGGCCTAGAACGCTAAGGGGCTGATGAGAACATACACAAACTTCGAAACCATCGTCCGCCAACGTGAGTTAAAATCTTGGTCCTGATGGTTTACATTTTACATTATACCCCTACATCTAATTACATAATACCCCTAATTTGGGAAGGAAATCGAAAAAGATACTTTTAAGAAATAATTTTAGAATAATTTCAGATTATAAAAATCATGTACCAAAAAAAGTACAACACTAACAAAAATATAAATATTTACGTTCTATAACTAGATTACTTTCATACGAGAGATAGATGATGACACCAGATGATGACGAGTGCAATTAGTGCAAATTTGAACAAGTCGGTCACAGGTCTAGAACGCTAAGGGGCTGATGAGAACAGACACATACTTCGAAACCATCGTCGGCTAACTTGAGTTCAAATCATTGTTTTGACTATATAAATTTGTTCTAAACGCGTAGGAAAACGTCTGATCTGTATAGGAAAGGATATCGAGAAATATTGTTCTAAGAAAATTGATAGGTTTGCATCAAAATTATTTTGTCTTAAATCGTCTATAAATTTTCTCAAAATCCATGTACAAATTTAACCCTTTTTGACTTAGTAACCGTAAAACTCCAAATGTATACACAAGTTTCATGAATATTTTATATCGGCAAAGCGGTAAACAATTCAAAAAATATTCGCAGAAATTTATCAATCAACATTACACTAGTGTGCATTTATGGTTATTTGTACTCCAATAGTTATAGTTATAGCATGTGGCCGTCGGTGGTGCAATGGGTAGTGTGCGCGCCTGTTGTAAAGGGTGTCCCAACAAGAACGCAATTTTTAAATCTGGCAACATTCGAAGTGTCATTATTTGACATTTGAACAATTGTTATTGTTTGCTAGTAGAATGGTACGAGGTTAGTAAAAATGGAGCGCTACACGAATGAACAACGCATTCTCATTGTGAAATTGTTTTACCGAAAAAAAATGCTGATTTTGCCGCTAAAATCATCTTCAGTGACGAGGCCCATTTCCATCTTGATGGCTTCGTCAATAGGCAGAATTGTCGCATTTGGGGTGAGGAAAATCCTCGAGTGATTCACGAGAAGCAAATGCATCCTCAACGTGTCACTGTGTGGTGTGGTTTTTGGGCTGGAGGAATCATTGGACCTTTTTTTATGAAAATGAGGCAGGTCAAGCGCAAACAATCAATGGTGTTCGGTATCGTGAAATGATAACCAGTTTTTTCTTGCCTCGAATTGAAGAAATGAATGTGGAGGGCATGTGGTTCCAACAAGACGGCGCCACATGTCATACAGCCAGAGAAACAATTCAATTGCTGCATCTAAAAAAAATTGTGCTCTTGTTGGGACACCCTTTACTTGAGATCCCGGATTCGATCCCTGCTCTGACCACCTTAAAAAAAAAATTTTTTTTCGGCAGCGGTCACCTCGCATAGTGACGGCGACACTATCGAGTATTAAGCCATGAAAAAGCTTCTCAAAATACCGTTCGGAATCGGCGTAAAAACTGTAGGTCCCAATCAGTGAGTGAAAAATTAGAAAGCGCACAGGTGTAATGGGACACGGTTTTTTTTTTGTTATAGAGCATTAGTATATGGCTGAGTATGAAGAAGAGTATTCTGCAAAGTTTTTCATACCACTATTTATGAGTTGTTGAAATTTACGAACCCGCAGTTAATATCCTTCTTGGTTCAACGTCCAGTATTAAATTTAAAGAACTATGGAATTCCATAATTTGGTACACTCTGAAAAATTTGTCGTTTTTAGTTGTTTGGATGCAAACGTAACGTGTGTTTGGAGCTTATCGCAAATTTAATATACTTGTGTTCCACCGTATTGTGTTTGCTATTAAATAAAGGGGTTTTCAATAAGAGCGCTATAAAAGATTTTTTTAAATAAAACAAAACCGGTTTTAGATACCAATGAAATTCTTTATTCCTGTGAAAGTACGTTCGATGCCATTATGTATGGAACTCGATTTCTTTTGCATGGCCACCACGGGCACTCTTGCAGAAGTCCAGACGCTGAACCCAATTTTCGACAGTTTTCAAGCATAAATCGGCCGATACTGCTGCAATTTCACGTTCGATATTCGTACGAAGTTCATCAATCGTCGCTGGCTTGTTGGCATAGACCATAGACTTGACGTAGCCCCACAGGAAATAATCTAACGGCGTCAAATCGCACGACCGAGGCGTCCAATCGACTGGGCCATTTCGTGAGATAACACGTTCACCAAACTTGGTTTCAAATAAATTTATTGTGGCATTCGCTGTGTGGCTTGTGGCGCCGTCCTGTTGGAACCACATGTCCTCCAAGTCCATATTATCCAATTGGGGCCAAATATATTCGGTTATCATTGAACGGTAGCGATTCGCATTCACAGTAATGTGCCGGTCTTGATCATCACGGAAGTAGTACGGTCCAATGACGCCGCCGGCCCACAAACCGCACCAAACCGTAATTTTTTCGGGATGCAATGATGACTCATGGATTACGTGTGGATTGCTGTATGACCAATGACGCACATTTTGCTTATTGACGAAGCCATTCAGCCAGAAATGAGCCTCATCGCTGAAGACCATCGCTGAAGCTCTTAAAGTTGAGGCCACTGACTCCAAATTTCGGTTGTAAATTTAAATAATTTCGACTCGTTGTTGGCTCGTATATCTTTCCATGATGAAATGGCAAACCTTACTGAAGAGAAATGTCAAAAGAGCGGGAGAAAATATGGCGTCGTTTTCTGTCCCTATCGATTTACTTTTGTAGCGTATCTGTTGAAAAACCCGTTCTTAGATGTTTGAAACACACTGAAGCGAAATTCGGAACGGCGGACCATTTGTGAAATGTAATAAACAAACGCCAAGTAATTAACGCATGCTTGGCTTGCATGAACTAGATATGTAATTAATTGTATTGTGGGTGTACCAACGCATAGTGATAACCAACGCATAGTTGAAATCTTCTGAAAACAAAAAACGAGACAAAGAGAGGAAAAAACAAATACTACATTCAATGGAAATAAATGTATAAGGGGTCGTTCTAAGTCTTTTAATTCTTTTATAAATATAGATTTCTAGTGAAAAAATTAATGATAATATTTAGTACATATATTTTGGAATCAAAGAATAAATCGTCTCCAAATATTTATATTTGGGATGAAATAATTCGGCAGATTTTGTGCATGATGGATTAAATATGATCTGCTTACAAACGGGACAAAAAAAAATGTAAAACAAAAAAAAATGAAATAAGAAATATATAAAATATAAATTACAAAAATACAAATAAAACTAAAACAAATTCACTTTTGACCTCAGTGGAACTTGTGAAGTTAGTAAAAATTTTAACATATCTCTCGGCGGATAAAGTGCTGCTCTTGTAATTTAAATAAATTCCAAACAATATCCTGCCCTAATTCAGATCACACGTTTTCCCTTTTACTATGAACATATAAAACATTTTAGTTTTTCTATTCCTTGCGGTGT